>CAUYQU010034736.1:0-31769 GCA_963574635.1 Cheracebus regulus | reverse complement strand
GAGTGGGGGCCAATATTCAACATCCTTAAAGGAACTTTCAACCCAGAATCTCATATCCAGCCAAACTAAGCTTTGTAAGTGAAGGAGAAATAAAATCCTTTATGGACAAGCAATTACTGAGGGATTTTGTCACCACCAGACTTGCCCTATAAGAGCTCCTGAAAGAAACATTAAGCATGGAAAGGAACAAGTACCAGTCACTGCAAAAGCAAACCGGTTGTCAAAGACCAAAAATGCAATGAAGAAAATCAGTCATTTAATGGACAAGAAAACCAGCCAGTAACAAAATGGCAGGATCAAATTCACACATAACAATATTAACATTGAATGTAAATGGCCTAAACACCCCAATCGAAAGACACAGACTAGCAAACTAGATAAAAAGTCAAAACACATCAGTGTGCTATATTCAGGAAACTCATCTCACGAACAAAGACACACACAGACTAAAAATAAAGGGATGGAAGATTTACCAAGCAAATGGAGAACAAAAAAAGCAGGGGTTGCAATCCTAGTCTCTGATAAAATGGGCTTCAAACCAACAAAGATCAGAAGAGACAAAGAAAGATACTACATAATGGTAAAAGGATCAATCCAACAAGAAGAGCTAACTATCCTAACTATATATGCCCCCAACAAAGGAGCACCCAGATACATAAAGCAAGTTCTTAACGACCTAAACCGAGATTTAGACTTGCACAAAACAACAGTGGGAGACTTCAACACTCCACTGTCAATATTAGATCAATGAGAAAGAAAATTAACAAGGATATCCAGGACTTGAATGCAGAGCTGGACCAAGAGGACCTAATAGACAAATACAGAACGTTCAACCCCAAATCCATAGAATATACATTTTTCTCAGCACCACATTGCACTTACTGTAAAACTGACCACATAATTGGAAGCAAATCACTCCTCAGCAAATGCAAAAGAATGGAAATTATAACAAACAAGTCTATCAGACCACAGTGCAATCAGACTAGAACTCAGGATTAAGAAACATACTCAAACCCACACAACCACTTGGAAACTGAAAAACCTGCTTCTGAGTGTCAAGTTGATAAACAATGAAACGAAGGCAGAAATAAAGATGTTCTTTGAAACCAATCAGAATGAAGACACAAATTACCAGAAACTCTGGGACACCTTTAAAGCAGTGTCAAGAGGGAAATTTATAGCAATAAATGCCCACATGAGAAGTGAGGAAAGATCTAAAATTGACACCCTATCAGCAAAATTGAAAGAGCTAGAAGAGGAAGATCAAAACAATTCAAAACCTAGCAGAAGACAAGCAATAACTAAGATTAGAGCAGAACTGAAGCAGCTAGAGACACAAAAAACCCTTCAAAAAATCAATAAATCCAGGAGCTGGTTTTTTGAAAAGATCAACAAAATATGCAGACTGCTAGCCAGTTTAATAAAAAAGAAAAGGGAGAAGAATCAAATAGATGCAATAAAAAATGATGAAGAGGATATCACCACTGATCCCACAGAAACACAAACGACCATCAGAGATTACTACAAAGAGCTCTATGCACATAAACCAGCAAACAAGGAAGAAATGGATAAATTCTTAGACACCTGTACTCTACCAAGACTAAACCAGAAGGAAGTGAAACCCTGAATAGACCAATAACAAGGGCTGAAGTAGAGGCAGCAATCAATAGCCTACCAACCAAAAAAAGTCCAGGTCCAGATGGGTTCACAGCTGAATTCTACCAGACGTACAAAGAGGAGCTGGTTCCATTCCTTCTGAAACTGTGTCAAATACAAAAGGAGGGAATCCTCCCTAATTTATTTTACGAAACCAACATCATCCTGATGCCAAAAACAGGCAGAGACTCAACTAAAAAAGAAAACTTCAGGCCAATATCCATGATGAATATCAACACACAAATCTTCAATAAAACACAGGCAAACAGATTGCAACAGCACATCAAGAAGCTTATCCATCATGATCAAGTAGGCTTCATCCCGGGGATGCAAGGCTGATTCAACATACGCAAATCCATAAATGTAATCCATCACATAAATGGAACCAAAGACAAAAACCACATGATTATCTCAACAGATGCAGAGAAGGCCTTCGACAAAATTCAACAGCCCTTCATGCTAAAAAACTCTAAATAAACTAGGTATCGATGGAACGTATCATAAAATGATAAAAGCTATATATGACAAACCTACAGCCAATATCATACTGAATGGGCAAAAACTGGAAGCATTCCCTTTGAAATCAGGCACTAGACAAGGATGCCCTCTCTCACCACTCCTATTCAATATAGTATTGGAAGTTCTAGCCAGAACAATTAGGCAAGAAAAAGAAATAAAAGGTATTCAATTAGGAAAGGAGGAAGTCAAACTGTCTATTTGCAGACAACATGATTGTATATCTAGAAGACTCCATCATCTCAGCCCAAAATCTCCTTAAACTGATAAGCAACTTCACCAAAGTCTCAGGATACAAAATCAATGTGCAGAAATCACAGCATTCCTATACACCAATAACAGACAGAGAGCCAAATCAAGAGTGAACTCCCATTCACAACTGCTACAAAGAGAATAAAATACCTAGGAAAACAACTAACAAAGGATGTAAAGGACCTCTTCAAGGAGAACTACAAACCACTGCTCAACGAAATAAGAGAGGATAAAAACAGATAAAGAAACATTCCATGCTTATGGTTAGGAAGAATCAGTATCGTGAAAATGGCCATCCCGCCCAAAGTAATTTACAGATTCAACACTATCTCCATGAAGCTACCAATGACCTTCTTCACAGAACTGGAAAAACCACCTTAAACTTCATATGGAACCAAAAGAGAGCCCGCATAGCCAAGTCTATTCTAAGCAAAAAGAACAGAGCCGGAGGCATCATGCTACTTGACTTCAAACTATACTACAAGGCTACCGTAATCAAAACAGCATGGTCCCAGCAACAAAACAGAGATATAGACCAATGGAACAGAACAGAGGCCTTGCAAGCAACACCACACATCTACAACCATTTGATTTTTGACAAACCAGACAAAAAGAAGCAATGGGGAAAGGATTCCATTTTTAATAAATGGTGTTGGGAAAACTGGCTAGCAATGTGCTCAAAGCAGAAACTGGACCGCTACCTGTCACCTTAAACTAAAATTAACTCCAGATGGATTAAAGATTTAAACATAAAACCTAACACCATTAAAACACTAGAAGAAAAAGTAGGCAAAACCATCCAGGACATAGCCATAGGCAAGGACTTCATGACTAAAACACCAAAAGCAATGGCAATAAATGCCAAGATAGACAAATGGGATCTAATTAAAATTCAGAATTTCTCTACACCAAAAGAAACCATCATTGGAGCGAACTGGCAACCAACAGAATGGGAAAAAATTTTTGCAATCTACCCATCTGACAAAGGGCTAATATCCAGAATCTACAAAGAACTAAAACAGATATACAAGAAAAAAACAACCCCAATCAAAAGTGAGTGAAGGATATGAACAGACACTTTTCAAAAGAAGACATATATGAGGCCAACAAACATATGAAAAAATGCTCAACATCACTGGTCATTAGGGAAATGCAATTCAAAACCACATTGAGATACCATCTCACACCAGTTAGAAGGGCGATCATTAAAAAATCTGGAGACAACAGATGCTAGAGAGGATGTGGAGAAACAGGAACACTCCTATACAGTTGGTGGGAGTGTGAATTAGTTCAACCATTGTGGAAGACAGTGTGGCCTTTCCCAAGGATCTAGAAATAGAAATTCCATTTGACCCAGCAATCTCATTCTGGGTATATACCCAAAGGATTATAAATCATTCTACTATAAGACACATGCACACATATGTTCATTGCAGCCCTGGGTACAATAGCAAAGACCTGGAGCCAACTCAAATGCCCATCAATGATAGACTGGACAGGGAAAACGTGGCACATATACACCATGGACTACGCAGCCATAAAAAACGATGAGTTTGTGTCCTTTGTAGGGACTTGGATGAATCCGGAAACCATCATTCTCAGCAAACTGACACAAGAACAGAAAGCCAAACACCACATGTTCTCACTCATAGGTGGGTGTTGAACAATGAGAACATGTGGACTCAGGGAGAGGAGCATCCCACACTGGGGGCAGTTGGCGGGGGTAGGGGAGAAACAGAGGGGGATGGAGAGGGAGGGGAGGGTTGGGAGGAGAGGGATAACATGGGGAGAAATGCCAGATATAGTATGCACCTAAAGTAAAATAAAAAGGAAGATGCAGCCAAAAGAAATAAGAAGAAATCTAAAGTGTTATATTGAAAAAAAGAGTATTTCAAGAAGGAAGTTGTAAATGGAGTTAAATGCTGCTGAAAAGTCAAGTCAAATAAACAGAAAGTATCCATTAGACTTACAGATATTGAGATACCAGTGCTATGTATATAGTGGAAGCTAGATAGGTGGGTTGAGAAGTGACAGAAGGTAACTGAGACACTGAATGAAGATTTCAGCTGTCAAGAAGGTTCACCTTAAGGGAGAGAACAAACAACATGATAGATGATATTTGAATAAAGGGGTTCAGAGAGGTTTGTTTTAAAATGGGAGACTTTTGGACATATTTAAATGCTGGTGGGGCATATAGTCACTGAGACGACGTTGATGACATAGGAGAGAAGAGATAATTGAGAATACAGGTTTTCTGAATTCTATAATGGAGTCTGTCACACATATCCAAATATTTCAGAAATTCTTAATTTAGAAAAGTCAGTGATTTTGAAAGTGACATTGTTATTCACTAGAATTATAGAATTCTATAAAGTAAAAAAATGTCATAAAATTCTCTAGCCCCATATGATTCCCAAAGAAGTTAGGTGACTGACTTATCTGCTCAAGGTCACATGCCTACTATGTGATACAGCTATGAATCAAATTCTTCTGACTTTAAATTGCATGTTCTTTCCGTGATTGCAGGGTGACTTTAATATACTGATCTGGGCAGTAGTTTTAAAATTGCATTCTGGAGAAGTGTATACGCAGTCACAAGGGTTGTGAAGGTAGGAAGAGGAAGGAGATGCGGACTGGAAAAAGAGGCTGTTCCAGAACTCTGGAATCTCAATTTCTATTTTATAAAAGCTGACCTTTTATCCGTTTAATAAACTGGGCTCCTAAATGAGACTTTATTAAAAAAAGGAAAAGATCCAGCTGCAAGGAAAATAATGTAAAACATGATCAAACAAATGTGCAAATATATATATATACTTTAAAATATACTTACCGGGTAATAGCACTGAATAGTCCACGGATACGTGCTTTATGTCGAGCTACAAAAGCTTCTGTATAAATTACTCCTCTGTTATCAAGATCAATATGTCCATTGATAATTCTACCAAGTCGCTGAGTTAGTACCTGGGGGTAAAGATGTAAATTTTTATTAATTTAAAAGAAAAGAATTACACATATGCATTTACATAGTCATACTCAAGTCATGCTGCATGCTGAGGTACCAATCATGTGATTAAGAGATTTCAACAAACACACATTACAAGATATATAAACTAAAGTGAAGATTCAGTATCTAGAAAAGTTGTCTATCTCATAGCAGAGTCAAGAAATGAGTCAAATTGCTTGCTTACATGTTAAAAGGTTCAGCTATCATATTAGCTCTTGTTAATGAGGGCTATTTCTAATATAAATAAAAATAATTAACCATCAATATATGATTATTTGATATGATGGTTTCTAGAAGTAGGCAGCTTCCAATATATAGATAGCCAAGACATACAAATGGGTCTTGGAGAAGACCCTTTTTGGAGCTTCTAACACTAACAGACAAGTATAAACGTTATCCCAGATTCTGCAATGTAGGAAAACATAAGACCTCAAAAGTTTTCCTCTCTGATGCAAATTTATCCCCGTTCAGAAGATCTATACGGCAGGTGATCTGACTTCTTGGTAACCTGCTTTTAAGTTCAACAGAGTATTTCCCCATAGCTACACTACAACTGGCATCAGGTACATCTGAAATAAGTTTGGACATATTTCACATCCTAAGTTAAATCTCCTCAAGTCAGCTCAGCTGATATTTTTATGATATAGAAAAATGTTTTTCAAACAACTTAATGAGCTTTTAGAATACTGCCATATTCAGAATGGAACTGAAAAATAGTAAAAACTATTTATGTTTCTAAAATGTATTCAGAAACAGTTTTATAAGAAATCATCTGGATTTGAGGTGGATACATTAAAGAAATATTTTTAAAATATATTTGTTGTCCTGTGATTAACATGTTTGCTCATGTAAAACAGAACTTCAATTCCTGAAATACTATATAAAACAGATCTACAGTATAAATGGTATTTTAAATGGAATTAGGGAAGCTTATTTTCTTAATATGAATAAGTAAAGCTGCTTGTACTATAATCTCATGCAATTATAGTTTGGCAAATTTTACAAGTTGGCGTTTCTTAAGGTGATAGATACCTTTTCCCTTATTTCAGTAAATATAAAACAGAACTAACATTTATTTAGTGCCTCCGTTGTGTCAGATATTTCCCTAGGTTTCAATGAAGCCTATAAAAAAGACAATATTTCCTGTTTTACAGCTATGTAATTTGAAGCAAAAAAGAGATGAAATGATTTTCCTAATGTCAAATAAGTACGAAGTGGTACACACAGTATTCAAATCAAGGTCCTTTAAAAACTTTAAAAGCCTATGCCCTTTCCACTCTACTAAATGAATTTCTGTGATTTTTAAGAAAAGCAAACAAGAAAATAGCCTATATATTCGGGCAGCATTGTTATTACACATAAGATATTTGAGTATTGACACAAATACCTAAAGTTAAGATTCCTTGGTTCTTCTTCCCATCATACTGACAGTTTAGAAGAGGATAAATGGTGAAATCAAAAGATGTTGGCACTACTGACATTTGGAACAAGAAAATTCTTCATTGAGGGGGATATCCTGTACACTGTAGGATGTTTAGCAGCATCCCTGACCTTTACTTACAAGATGCCAGTTGTACCCCTATAAATTATTATCTTCATAAATTATTTCTTAAAATTAAACTGGGCAATCAGAAATGTAATATCCTGGTTGTGATTTTTATATAGCTGGTATCAAAAGCATTAAATAAATCCATGCATTTATTATACATTTGCTAATTGCATTAAAGCAGCCCTAGAGCTTAGTCTATAGTTTTAGGACGTCTCTCAGTTCAGAAAGATTATAACCATTTTTAAAGTGTCTCCTCAGAACCATTAATGTAGTAGAAGTACCCCCCAAATATAATGCTATAACATATATCAAGTCAAACACCTATAATAAATCAACTGATAGTAAGGAAGTCTGGTTTTTTTCCTTTCCATTCAAATTCTTTGTTTAAAATTCTTTGCTTAAAAAGACACATTGCATTATTAGGGAAAAAAATACCTGTGTCAGAAAGTTTCCAGGAAGATCATAGGTTTTACACAGTTCTGATATGGTGATCTGACCACTTTCTTGCAGTTTATCATTTACTTCTTCTGCTAACCAATCCAAATAATTCCTAATAGTGAAAAAAAGAAAATAATGGAAAAAAAGTGTTAGGAATGTTTTTTCTCTATTTGCTCTGTTTTATGTTTAGTTTCTTTTGAAATGAGGTATGCCCCAAAAGTAATGAAGTGTGTGTGCACATGAACACCATTCATCACTTATATTCTAAAAATTATTTTCTCATCAGTGTAGCTAAATGTAAGGTTAACCAAAAAATACATGTTTTTTTTTTCTTTTTTTTTGAGTCAAGGTCTCACTCTGTCACCCATGCTGGAGTGCAATGGCATGATTATGGCTTGCTTCGGCCTTGACCTCCTGGGCTCAAGCAATCCTCCCACCTCAGCCTCCTGAGTAGCTAGGACTATAGGTGCAAGCCACCACATCTGGCTAATTTTTTAATTAGCAAACTTAATTAGCGAAATGGGGTTTTGCCATGCTGCCCAGGCTGGCATGTTGGGATTTTTTTTACCAGTGGAAATTTGTATTTGATTTTCATTAACATTTTTGGAACAAATTTGCTTTCAGAGTTAAGATTATATGGGAAAGAATGTAAAAGTTATGTTTTATATTTTCCTATTAAGATAAGAAAAAAATAAAAGTTTATATTATTTCCAAGTATTCCATACATTAACACTGATTTGTTTTTTTTAATTTGAGACAAGACTTTGTTATGTTACATAGGCTGGTCTCAAATTCCTAGGCTCAAGCAATCCTCCAGCCTCAGCCTTCTGAGTCACTGGGATTACAGGTACATTCTACCACATTCAGCTTAAGCACTTACTTTTTAAGTGAAATAATCCTTATCATGAAAATCCGCACTATAAGCGCTCTAAATGAAATGTCTAACTGGCCATCACTGGCCTAAATTTAAACACTATTTTAAAAAAAAAAAAAAGAAAGAAAGAAAATTAACAAAGTGTTCCTAAATTTGTACTTTATTGTACTTACTCATCTATCAGTTGTCCCAACACTAACTGAACATGCTTTTCTGATTTAATAATGTCACCAATTCTATTTTCAATATGAATCAGGTCCACATTAATTACCTGGAAAAACAAATATAAATTCTATTAGTGATAAGTTTGTATTGTTTCTTAAACTTGAAATTATACACTTAGAACTATATTTTTTAGAAGAAATTGCTGGCTGGACATGGTGGCTCATGCCTGGATCCCAGCACTTTGGGAGGATGAGGCGAGAAGATCCCTTCAGTTCAAGAGTTTGAGACTAGCCAGGGCAACACAGGGAGACCCCCATCTCAAAAAAAAAAAAAAAAGAAATTGCTTATTCTTAAATTTTGAAGTGGTCTGAAATAATGCAAAAAGCATTAGTCAAATAAAAAGAGGTGTACTGCTTATTTATTTTCAGTTCTAAAGAATTACACTATTATTTGCCAGTAAGTTTATGTTAAGCAGTAAATTACATATTCATATAATAGATACCATTTCACAGAAAATTTGCTGGATTCTTGTGTATAGAGTACCTTGATATAACATATATATTTCTATTTTTTAAAAATAGCTTATACTTTTAAAAATATCTATTACTTCCATATACTAAAAACATATAAACATGAAACTGGTGATTTTTCTCCCAAAATTACATAAATTCTGTATTTACATAAAATAACTATAAGTTTATTTTTTAAAAAATAAAGAAAAAGCCAACTGGAAAAGAGTTGGCCAACTTTGTAATAAAGCCAACTTATTAAATCATTTCAATAAATCAGAATTTATCAAATCATTTCAATATATTAGAACTTATTAATTCAGTGTATGAGTGAGGGTTATATAACAATTTCTTTATAAACATTATACAAAATATGATACCAGCATTAGTGAATACTTGAACAAATTAACAGTATCAAAAAATTGAGAAATCAAAGCAAAAATTTTATAAATTTAAACCTACCTGTTGTAGATCAACAATGTTTACTCGACCTTTAAAGAAAAGACATTGATTTATTCTAAATGATGTATGAGTACATACCAACTCATAACTATACTAATGTTAAGTTTTGATCAAAGTCCTTCTGCCTAGAACAGAGAGCCAGAATAATTAATATCTTCAAATACACACCATTAGCTGATGGCTGAGTAAGTCTTCATGGCTGAAGCCATAAGCAATAACTTACAAGTTTTTGTTTTTTAAAGTAACATCAGGCCAATTATGAGCATCAACTAGCACACAAATTAGCTATATTTATGAGGGTATTCATTTCCCTTCACAACTAAGAATTTATCTACTGTGATCAAAGAGATATTGACAACTAAATTAAGATGAACTTTTTCAATTATTTGATATTACAAGGTAGGTTTCTACATATCGGCATAAGCAAATCTGTTAAGTATTTCCAATTATAGCTCATATTTTAAAGGCACTATGAAGGAAAACAGAAAATAAAACAAAGATCAATGTTACACTCTGGTAATATGTAATAAGAGATGCTTTCATAGTTGTTTATATTTTAATCAAATAGTTTTCAAATATGCTTGGTAGTTTGTTCAAATTTTAAGAGGACAACGGAAACCAACTTTGTGTCTGCTTTTAATAGCATTTCATACAATATGATTGGTATAGTACCACACTGAATTGAGTTACCTAATTTGTAAGCACAAGTAAGCCTTAAAAAGAAATACAGCCTTGATTTTCAAAAATCTGTAATCCTGTAAGATAGTGCCCCCCCTTCACAATTACCATTTAATAACAGGCAGTTGAATACCCTTCCCTGAGTCATGCAATAATGAATTGTAAAAAAAAAAAAAAAAAAACCAACAATTCACATATAGTACACATACATCAAAACTATAAAATACTATTTTAAGTGGTAACATTTGAGTTCATTTAAATTATATGACCAGGTTAGCATGAACCCAGCAAAAATATTAAGCTTATCAAATTAACAATTGAAAAGGATATCTTACAATCTATAAGTAATTTATTATGCAATTACAGTTTTAAGGGTTTTTTTTTTTGACCCTTCTAAAAATCCAAGGGAAAAAACACTAAAGAATTACCTACCACCTCGGACATGTAGCTCATCTCTCATTTCTTTACTAATTTGGGCTGGAGTAATATACTCCTTTCCATCAAGTGTATGAACTACTTCCAGCTGTTTCTGAGCAATCAATTTATTAACAATCTCAATGCAGTTCCGCTCGGACAACCTGAGGGAAAGAAAAAAAGTTGTTTCAAAAGTCCACTTGATACATTGGTGCTTGACAAAATTAACACAATGTATGAAAACAGGCTTTTAAAAAGTTTATGTAGAGTCACTAACTTCTACATCACAAAATCTATATTTTCACTAGCTGATTCAGTAAGTTGAAAAAAAAAAACTATCCAGAGTAAGTAGGTTTACATATACTGAAATCATTTAATTGGTACACATCATTCATCAAAAATGTCAAGTCAGTTGTCTTTTCCACACCCGTTTCCAATCTTCAACTCTGAATAGAAAATTGAAGACATTTGCTTGAGTAGGGAAAAACAAACAAAAAACACGCCCTACTTCAATGTCCTGTTTAATCAGAATTTTCTTTTAAATTATGTGCATAATTGCCTCACTTATACACTTGGTCTGCAAGCAGGCAGGGTATCTGGCTTAGTGAAACCATAACTGCTGCTGTTAGTTACGAGTCCTAGTTTGCCATCAGTGGTAGAAAACACAGCTGAGGATTGCTGTCTTCAGGCTCAAAAGGAGTAAGACATGGCAGGTAGGAAGTAGTCAAAGAAAAGAAAGGCTTCTATTAGTGTTATTTTAAAACGCAGAGTTAGGCTCCTCTGAACACATCCCTCAAAGGTTAGTGGGTTTGTAGAAAATGTCTGTGCCCTGAAGCCCTAAAAATGACAGATGGGGTCATGGGTCTAGCCTAAGGTCTGTTACGAGAGACAAAAAGGCAAAAAGTTTTAAGGGTCAATATACTATTTGCCAAGTACTGTACTGGGGGTTACTCTCTCCTTTCGAGTATACTCTAGGTCAGGAAGTGTATAATAGCTAAGATGTCACAGTGATTTGGTGGCTGGTGAGTGAGGGAGGGTCAGAGGAACGCTCAATATATTTTAAAGGCAGCTCGAAGTCAACGGCCCCCTCCAAGGTGGGGCGGGGCGCGCCACACCTCACTGCGGCGGGGCTGGGGGACTCCAGTGTCCTAGGCTGCAGACTTCCGCAGACTTCCCCGCAGAGCCCTGGACTAGGAACTGCGATCCAGGCTCCGGGGAGGGAGGAGGAGGGAATGGTGACAAGGAGCGAGAAGTTCCGGGATGCCGGGCCGCGGACCTAAAGTCCTAGATACAGGCGTGTCCGCCCAGGGCCTAATTTGGGCTCCACAAAGAAGAGGGAGGGTTCGGCACCTCTGCGTGGCCTCGGCGAACTGCGCCCGCTGGAAGTCGGCCGCCAACCGCCTAATCTCTTCCCAGGCGTCCGCCATCACGGCCTGACTCGCGGTAGACGCCGAGGAACTGCAGACACGTCAGCCGACGGACAGTGGGAGGAGGAGACTGGAGGAACGGGCCGCGCAGAGGGACAAGAGGCTCCACCCCGACGCTGAACGCTTGCGCCGGAGGCGGGGGGCGGGCCGGAGTTACCGCGGTCCGGTCCCGGCGCCGGGAGTTCCTCCCCGAGGCTGGCGGGGCTGCGGCGACTAGAAGCTGGTGCGCTGGGGTTTCTAAGGGGTCAGGGGCAGGATGCAGGGCTCAGTCAAATTTAGTGTCAGAACTTTGCACTATCCCTAATATTTCCGCAGAGTAATAGTTGTATTAGCTACTTTTGTTTTTTCTTCTGTCCTCCATTTGTTTTTGTTTTTGTTTTTGTTTCTTTTCCTCCATTTGTTTTGTGGGAGGGTGCAGAGGGATAAGGCTGTGCCTAAGATTGGCGACTCTATTTTCTAGCAGTTAACCCTGAGCTGTTTTCTACAGGGTATCTTGTTAATTTTTACATGCACCCAGAACAATGTGCCTTTTGGGAGATACATCGGAGACACTACCGAAGTAATTCCTTTTTTTTTTTTTTTGGCAGAGTGAATAAATTTGCATGTCATAAAGGCTGTATATTTGCTTTCCTGTGTTCTAGCTAGAGTCTTTCCTATTTCTCTTATTGCGATGATTAGCTTCATCAAATAATGAGGAAAATAAACATAAGTGTGCTTGGCTATCAAGGAAACAGGGAAAGCAAAAACATGTATCCTGCTTCCCTGTTGAATATTTACTCAGATGTATCTTTCACTTTCTTTTTTATCTCTGTGAAAAGAAAACAAATCATGAGACCTGAAAGGAAAAGTCAAACTGGGAACTTCTTATTCCCTGCCTCTTATTCTATTCAAAGTCATCCTTCTGCTCACTGAGATAAATGCATATCTGATTGCTTCCTTTGGAAAGGCTCATCAGGAACTCCAAAGAATGCAACTTTCTCTTACCTACCTAAAACCTGGAACCATCATCCCCACTTGGAGTTGTCCCACCTTTCCAGATCGAACCAATGTTCATCTTACATATACTGATTGATGTCTCATGTCTCCCTAAAATGTATAAAACCAAACTGTGCCCCAATCACCTTGGGAACATGTCGTCAGGACCTGTGCTATGTCATGGATGCACATCCTTAACTTTGGCTAAATAAACTTTCTAAGTTGATCGGGACCTGTCTCAGATATTTGAAGTTCATATATCTCACTCTTTACTATTTAAAAAATACGATTCCAGTTAGAAAGAATGAATAATATCAAGTATTTGATAGCACAACAGGATGACTGTAGTTGTCAGAGGCATTTGAACTAGAGCAACTCCATCTTGAATAGGGGATGGGTAAAATAAGGCTGAAATCTACCTTTTGGGCTGCATTCTCAGAAAGTTAGGCATTCTTAGTCACAGGGTAAGATAGAAGGTTGGCAGGCAGAAAACACAGGTAATAAAGACCTTGCTGATAAAAACAGGTTGCAGTAGTGAAGCCAGCCAAAACTCACCAAAAACCAAGACGGTGGAGAGAATGACCTCTGGTCATCTTCATGCTCATTATATGCTAATTATAATGCATTAGCATGTTAGAAAAAACACTCCCACCAGTGCCATGACAGTGTAAAAACACTATGGCAATGTCTGGAAGTTACCTTATATGGGTCTAAAAACGGGAGGAACTCTCAGCCCTGGGAATTGCCCACATCTTTCCTTGGAAAACTTGTGAATAATCCAGTCCACCCCTTGTTTAATATATATTCAAGAAATAACTATAGGTATCATTAGGCCAGCAGCTCAAGCCACTGCTCTGCCTATGGAATAGCCATTCTTTTATTTCTTTGCTTTCTTAATAAACTTGCTTTCGCTTTATGGATTTGCTTTCAATTCTTTCTTGCACGAGAATGCAGAAACTCTCTCTTGCGGTGTGGATTGGGACACTTTTCTGGAAAATAGTCATTCAATCGTACATTTAAAAAACAAAGCACAAATGGATTCTTTGTAATGGGAAGGAAATTTTTCAGGTAATGGATACAACATATGCCTATATCAAAATATTTCATGTACACCATAAATATATACAGCTACTATGTACCCACAAAAAGTAAAAGCTAAAAAAACTAAAAAATAAAAATATTTCTTTTAATCATGTATTGATAGAGTTGGTAAGGAGGGGCGCTATTTCAATTCCTTTTCCATCTAAGGACATTGCTGTGGGCAACTCAAATCTAATGCCATAAACATATTTGTCTATTAAAGTTCCCAGCTTTATTTAAAAGACAGGAACTTAGTCATAAAATCCTTCACTAAGTACTGCCAGAAAATGGCAATGGCTAGCTGATGATGGACCAAGAGGGAAAACAAGAGAAGTCAAAGAGGTAGTTTGGAAGATGGTAGGTAGTGTGGTTCCAGAGAGCATCAAGCTTCAGAACAAGCAGAAACATTCATTCCTAAAACACATATTTATTAATTAGCAGATGCCACAGAGCACAGTGGTGGATAAGGCAGACATGATCTGGCCGTAACAAATTAAAAATCGAATGAAGCAGATTAAAAAGATAAGTACTTACATAAAAATGTAAAAATTGTAACAATAGGGAAGTTTAGGGTAGTATGTGCCCACTTGGCAGCCAAACTTCTTGCTTCCCATATGAGACTCACAGTCAGACTGCAGCTTACTTTCCGACAACATCTCTGTCGCTGCACAACACATGGAGAATAGTCTGCTGTATCCTGGCCTCACCAAGCCCTTGCAGGACCCCATGTCTTTACTGGAATGCCTGTCCACTTCCTCATGCCCCCAACCCTCACCTCCGCCAGACCCTCTGAGGTCATAGAAAAATAGAATAATAAACTCAGAAAGGCTCTTCAAGTTATCCATGCTAGTGTTTTACCTAAAACAGGAATCATTTCTTTGCAAAGCCCCTGGCAGATTATTTAGTTTTTGCTTGGATCCTTAAGGTGATGAAGTGTTCCCTTTTTTGAAAGGTAGATGAATCTATTTTTGGACAGATGTAACTCTTAGAAACTTCTTCACTGCACTGCTAAAGCAAGATCTGTTTCCCTGTAGCTTCCATATGGTTTCCTTGAGTGATAAACAGACTGACTGTAATATATCTTTCCCATGACAGCCCTCCAAGTATCTGAAGCATGTCCCTCCTACCCGTTTTCTTTTTCTAAGTTAAGCATCCCAGATACTTCAATTATATCTCCTGACAAGATTGCCAGACCTTTTAATATTCTGGCTGCCCAATCAGAACAAAGTTGTTGAACTCTGGTTTACTGGTGTCAATTTTAAAAGCTAATGTCCAGAAAGAATTTTGTATTTTACATGTAGTCTGATCAGAAAAGATGACAGACAGTGAGATTGATTTTGTTAGGTATTTTACCCTTGTTAATTGGACTCTTGGCCTAAATTGAATCAGTAATGAACTGTGTCTGTCTGGTATTTATCTAAATTGCTATCAAACCAGGTTTAGTCTATTCTGTAGCTGAAAAAGTTAATTTTATTTGATCAATTTCACCTTGTTAGTTTTGACCCCTTCATTCATTTATTAATTCATTGTTTCAACAAATACTTTTAGAGGTCAGCTGTGTGGTAGTCTTTGTTATACCTGGAGATTATCATACAGGACAAGTTATTCCAAGTAGTTGAACAACTTCAGATCATTTCAAAATGTAAATCTAACATTCAACATTGTTATTTCTGTGTCACCTGCCATCTATAAATTTCATAAATATGATTATATCTTTATTCAATTAATAACAAAATTGATTAGTAAAAAGTCAAGAACATATTCTTGTAATAAGCTGGTGATTTTGATTCATTACAATTCTAGATTTTAAAGTTTTTGGAGGCCAGGAGCAGTGGCTCACACCTGTAATCCCGGCACTTTGGGAGGCCAAGGCGGGCAGATCACGAGGTCAAGAGATCGAGACCACCCTGGCCAACATGGTGAAACCCTGTCTCTACTAAAAATACAAAAATTAGCTGGATGTGGTGGCATGTGCCTGTAGTCCCAGCTACTCGGGAGGCTGAGGCAGGAGAATTGGTTGAACCTGGGGGCGGAGGTTGCAGTGAGCTGAGATTGTACCACTGCACTCCAGCCTGGCGCCTGGTGACAGAGTAAGACTGTCTCAAAAAAAAAAAAAAAAAAAAATGGAGATAGAGAACATTTAACAGTCTGATTTATTAACTTTCTAGAAGAGAGTTAATATATAACTCAGAGTTTGATTGTCTTAAATGCCATATTTCTCTTTTTGTCCCAGGGGAAGATCACAGAATGCCACCTTGTTGTGGAATTATAGAATTCTAATCTACAAGTTTTACAGGGAGTAATTTTTCAAGACTTACTCTTAAGGAACTCATAGTGCTTCCTAATAATCATCATTTTCTTAATCTAGATCCTACAAAGCCATCCATTTAATCATTTGTTTTAGAATGTTTCCACTTTCCTATATATTTCTTTCTCTTCTTAGCTTAAAACAAGGTTTAAACATCCCTTTTGATATTTTTAGGTTTTGTCGTGGTGTAGGGAACAAGGTTCTGCTCACTGTGACCTTTGCCCTGCAGCAGTAAAGCAATAGCTGGCATCCTTTCTGCTTTGTATTGTTTTATCACTTGTACATTATGTTTGTAGTCTGATGAATGCAGCCAAATGTATGTAAATACTTTGTAAACTATAAAATTCTCCATACATATATATACATGTATATGTGTGGGTGTGTGTGTGTGTGTGTGTGTATATATATATATATATACACACACATATATATATATATGTATTTCCGCCCCCACTTATTTCTCATTAATGTTACTTGTGATTATACTGTCAGAATTCCATTTTAGAGTCACATTTTTGTGAAAATTGTGCTGAAAATATATTTATTTGTTTTTTTTAAAAGCACTAAGTATTCTTTTTTTCCCAATAAACAAATTCTATGTAATCTTTTCTGGTTCTGTTTTTTTTTTTCAATATCTTCACAATATTGTATTTAGAGCCAGATTTATCAGCTGCACTCATCTCTTACTTTCTTGTGTCTACTTCACAGTATAACTCTCAGGCAAAATGATAAAAAAGCAAATTCACAAAGGAACAAGTGAGTGTTCTTGTCAGTGCTTGGGTTCCATTCTTAGAGGAGCTAAAAATTATTCTATTTCATCAACAGAATGTAATTTAAAGGTATATATTACCAGCTTGTATCACTGTTAAAGCAGTGGTGTGTCACTGTAGAGCACGTAGTCACAAGAACATAGTCTAAAGAAATATATAGTTATATCTATGCTTCCTGCCAAGCAAGGAAAAACCCAAACTGGCTTAAATCTCCAGAAAAACACTTGTATCCCTCTTATTTATCTCTTACACCTTTTCTTTTCTCCATCTTCTCTTTCTTTATTCCCCAGGTCCTCCTCCTGCCTTCACAATTTCCTCCTGCTCCTCATTCTCCTTTTTCTCCTTCACCTTCCTGTCTTCTTACTTATGCATTAATTATTAAGTATGCCAGTAAGATTATATGTTGTAAAGAAATGGGTACTTTTAGCAGATGCCACACTATAGCCACAGCAGTGACATCTGGATCTTGTCATGAGCCACAGTTGGCATCCCTAAAATTCACTTGCCTGGATTCCATTCTGAGAAGATTGTGTCTGTAAGAAAGTCTGGCCAAGTTCCTAAAAGAGACAAAATCAAGGGTAGTTAGCATCTATCCCAGTTCATGTGAAAGTTAAAAGTGTCTTCAGATACTTAGACACATAGATACACAGGCTATGTTATTACAAACTTTCAAGGCAATTCTTATGTTCGTATGTATTTATTTGCGTTTTGAATTATAAAACTTATGCTTATATTTAAAGCAGATGGAGTTTGCTTATAAAGGAGCGATTATTGCTGATACCTGTTATTATACATCAGAGGAGTTATATTTCTATGTAATTTTTGCATGGACTAGGCATTTATTGTCTTGCCCTACATCTGTTTGACCACAGCAATTCCAATTGATTCTACAGGGTCAGCAAATACAGAGCACGTAAACTGACACTCTTCCTTCTTGTACCCAGGGTAGACCACTAATCAATTATGGAATTTGTCTTGCTAAGCCAGGAAACAGCTTCAGAATCCTTCTCAAACAATGTTTCAGACAGTTGCTAATAATATGTCAGAGTTGGCACTTGATGGGACATACAGTTGCCATTCCGAGTAAGGCCAAAGCCCCAAAAATAGCCTCATATAAAGACCTCTGGGCAGTGGCATCAGAAATATAAGTGCCACTGATGGAGTATGTAGTCATCCATGTCTGTTTATCTAAGATAGAGATCCTAATTTCCTGGGAGCCAATAATTGAGAGTGGATAATTCAGGTTTGGACTTGAGGTAGATGTAAAATGGAAATCAAAAAGACAACATACCTTGGAGCTGGTTCCATAGATCTATAAATTGTTTATTTGGGTAGCCATTACTCCTATTCTTCTCATTCTGTAGAGTAATTTTTTAATGTTTCACAGTGATACCTAATTGTGACCTCATGGGTGTTTCCTATGATTAGTGACCCAATGGAATAGTGAAAAGGAAAGTATTTGTTTCTGTACAACATACAGGCATGAGCTCTTTCTTTTAACCCACTGATTCTCACACTTTGATCTTGGGAAACTTACGGTCTTAAACCTTCTGAAGACCTCCCAAAGGGCTTTTGTTTACATGGCTATATCTATCAATATTTATTATATTTAAATTAAAATGGAAAAATGTTAAAATTGTTGTTGACAGTGAAAATAGTAAATGCCTGTTTCCTTAAATAATATTTAATCTCACAGATCCCCTGAAAGATTTTGGGGACACCAGAGTTTCATGATTGGCACTTTGAAAACTGCTGCTTTAACCCATTCTGTGATGATGGATGACTTGATGTAAGATGAATGCAGAAAGTCTTTTGCTAGGGTTCTTCCTGGCATTGCCTCATTCACAAAATTTCAGACACACACACACACACACACACACACACACACACACACACACTCACACATACACATATGTATATATCAACTCAGATAATTCATTTAGTTAAATGTTTATTAAATGTATGTTCAGAATTTTTTATTGATATGGAACTACTATTCTATCAAGGACAAATATAAAATAATTAGGTGTAGAAAAATATAAGAAAGAAAAGAAAATGAAGATTAAGAAAAAAAAAACAATGCAGATATTCAGGTCATATAGTCCTATAAAGTTGGCTCATTCATTTTGCTAATGTATTAACTGAGCATGTGTTCTATACATAGGAAATGCATGGATGACTACAATTGGCCCAGCTGTTATTTCATTGGGATTACATTATATTATAGTAGTAAAATATGCACCCTCACTCATGGCTTTATGCAAAACAAATGAACAAAAGCCAAAACCAACCAAACAGATGTATTGGTTAAAAGATCATTGACCAAAAAGTTAAATGAAGTACTTCAAGGAAGCAAAGATTTTTGGAGATCAGCAAAATAATTTTCTTATAGTACATTTCCTAATCGACTTTATAAAGCTGTTTCTTATAGACTTCATTAATGAAAGTTAAAGAGGCATGAGAACAAAGTGCTGCTAAGAATATTATATCAATTAATTTTTGTGAAAACAAAAGTATAATCCATTTATTGCCAATATTATCAGACTGTGATTCTAAAGTGAAATTACCTTTCTTTTTTACATCCATGTTTTCATAGTATTAGCCCCTACTGGTCCATTAGAAATGTAGTAGTGCTAACCTACAGTTAGTCTCAGGACTCCACCGTATAGCAAGAGAGCAGAGAAATGTGGGGGAGAACAGATAATTTGATGAGGAATAAATGCCTGATACAGCTGGTAGTTTGAAATAGTAACTCTTTAGATGATTTTTTTCCCAGAATGGGGAAGAATGTTATGTGTTGTAGATGGAATTCTGTCCTGCCAAATGTATATGCTGAAGTCCTAACTCTACCTCAGAATGAAACTATATTTGTAGATAGGGTTTTAAATAGTAAGTAGGTTAAAATGAGGTCATTAGGGTACGCTAATCCAATATGCCTGTTGTCCTTATAAAAAGATGTGCTTAAGAAACAGACACCTGCAGAAAGAAGACCATGTGAAAACACAGTGAGAAGAAAGCTATCTACAAGCCAAGGAATGAGTAAGACTTTAGAAGAAAGCAAAGCCTGCCAACACCTGGATCTTGGATTCTAGCCTCCAGAATCATAAGAAAATAGATTTCTGTTGTTTAAGTCACTCAGTCTGTGACAGCTGGTTACCGCAGCCCTAGCAAACTCATACGATATGATTCTGTGATGAGGAGAAAGAACTGCTGATGAGTGAGCAATCAAAGATATAAGGAAAAGGGAAAGGGAAGTGGGGAAAGATGGGGATCAGAACAAGAAAATATCAGATGGGGCAAAAAAAATATGGGATAAAGTCATAGATAGGTGGTCTGTGTATTAGTCCATTCTCTCATTGATATAAAGAACTACTTGAGACAGAGTAATTTACAAAGAAAAGAGATTTAATTGTCTCAGAGTTCTGCAGGCTGTACAGGAAGCATGGTTTGGGAGGCCTCAGGAAACTTACAAGCATGGCAGAAAGTGAAGAGAAAGGAAGCACATCTCACATGGCTCAAGCAGAGGGAAGAGAGAGGGAAGTGGGAGGTGCTACAGACTTTTAAACCACAAGATCTCTTGAGAAATTACTACCACAAGAATAGCATGGGAGAAATCTTCCCCCATGAGCCAATCGCCTCCCACCAGGCCCCACCTCCAACACTGAGGATTACAATTTAACATGAGAATTGGGCAGGAACACAAATCCAAACCCTATTATTCTACGCCTGGCCCCTCCCAAATCCCATCTCCTTCTCACATTGTGAAATACGATCCTCCCTTCTCAACAGTCCCCCAAGTGTTAATTCATTCAGCATTAACTCAAAAGTTCACAGTTCAAAGTCTCACCTGAGACAAGGCTTTCCCTTCTGTCTATGATCCTGTAAAATTGCAAGCAAGTGAGTTACTTCCAGGATACAATGGGAGTGCAGGCATTGGGCATTACACTCATTCCAAGAGGGAGAAATCAGCTAAAACAAAAGGGCCACAGGCCCCATGCAAGTTCAGTATCCGGAAGGGCAGTCATTAAATATTAAAGCTCCAAAATAATCTCCTTCGGCTCCATGTTTCACATCCAGGTTACATTGATGCAAGGCATGGAGTGACCCCCAAGGCCTTGGACATCTCTGCCCCTGTGACTTTGGTGGGTACAGCCTCCTCAGCTGCTTTTGCAGACTGGTGTTGAGTGCCTGTGGCTTTTTCAAGCACATAGTGCAAGCTGTTGGTGTATCTACCATTCTGGGATATGGAGGATGGTGGCACTCTTCTCACAACTCCACTAGGCAGGGCCCAGTGGGCACTCTTGTGTAGGGGTTCTAACTCTACATTTCTCCTCTGCACTGCTGTAGTAGAGATTCTCCATGAGGATTCCACCCCTGCAGCAGACTGCTGCCTGGTTATCTAGGTGTTTTCATACATCCCATGAAATCCAGGCAGAGGCTCCAAAGCCTCACCTCTTGCTCTCTGTGCACCCACAGGTTTAGCACCCACAGGCTTACCACATGGAAGCCACCGAGGCTTGTGGCTTGCACTCTCTGAAGTAGCAGCCTTTTAGCCATGACTGGAGCTGGAGTGTCTGGGACACAGGGAGCAGTGCCCCAAGGTTGCTCAGGGCAGCAAGGCCCTGGGCCTGGTTTACAAAACCATTCTTTTTTCCCCTAGGTCTCTGGGCCTGTGATTGGAGGGGCTGCTGTGAAGCTCTCTGAAATGCCTTGCAGGCATTTTCCCCCATTGTCTTGGCTACTATTATTTGGTTCCTCTACTGTTTCAAATTTCTGCAGCCAACTTGAATTACTCCTCTGAAAATGGGTTTTTGTTTTCTACCACTTGGCCACACTACAAATTTTCCAAACGTTTATGCTCTGTTTCCCTTTTAAATATATGTTATAATTTCAGACCATCTCTTTGCTCATGAATATAAGCATATATGGTTAGAAGCAGCCAGGATACTTCTTTAATACTTTAGTGCTTATATAATTTTTTTTTCTATCAGATACCCTAAATCATCTGTTTCAAGTTCAAAGTTCCACAGATCCCTACAGCAAGGGCACAATGCCACCAGTCTTTTCTAAAGCATAGCAAGAGTAACCTTTATTACAGTCCTCAATAAGTTTCTTATCTCCATCTGAGACCACCTCAACCTGGACTTCATTTTCACAACAATTTAACAAGTTTCTAGGAAGTTCTAAACTTTCCGTCAACTTCCTGTCTTCTTCTGAGGTCTACAGACTGTTCCAAAATCTGCCCATTACCCAGTTCCAAAATTGCTTCCACATTTTCATGTATCCTTATAGCAATGCCCCGCTTCTCTGGTACCAGTATTCTGTATTAGTCTGTTCTCCCACTGCTATAAAGAACTACCTGATACTGAGTAATTTATAAAGAAAAGAGGTTTAATAGGCTCAGAGTTCTGCAGGCTGTACATGAAGCATGGCTTGGGAGGTCTCAGGAAATTTGTAATCATGGTGGAAGGTGAAGAAGAAGGAGGCACATTTTACATCGTCAGAGCAGTAGGAAGAAAGAGCAAAGGGGGAGGTGCTACACACTTTTAAACAACCAGATCTTGTGAGAACTCACTCACTATCATGAGAATAGCAAGGGGGAAAATCTGGCCCCATGATTAAATCATCTCCCACCAGGCACCTACTCCAATTCTAGGGATTACAGTTCCACATGAGATTTGGGTGGGGAGATGAATCCAAACCATATCAATGTGGTAGGCTAAAAAATAACACCAGGCTGGGCATGGTGGCTCATGCCTGTAATTGCAATCCTTTGAGGGGCCAAGACAGGTAGATTGCTTAAGCTCAGGAATTTGAGACTAGCCTCAGCAACATGGTGAAATGTGTCTCTACACAAAATAGAAATATTAGCTGAGTGTGGTGTTGCATGCCTGTAGCCCCTGCCACTTGGGAGGCTGAGGTGGGAGGATGGCTTGAGCCCAGGTAGTGGAGGTTGCAGTGAGCCAAGAGTGTGCCACTGCACACCAGCATGGGTGACAGAGCCAGACTCTGTCTCAAACAAAAACAAAAACAAAAGAAAGAAAAAGCACCAAAAGACATCTGTGTCAAGTTCCTGAAACTTGTGATTATTACCTTATATAATAAAAAATGGGATAAAGTCAAGGCTCTGAGAAGAAATGTTTATCCTGGATTATGTGAGTGGTTCCTAAACATAATCACATGTATGCTTATGAGAAAGGAGAGACAGTTTTGAAACAGACACACAGAGGAGAGACACAACGAAGAGGAGAAGGTGATGTGATGTTGCCTCAAGCCAGAGAACACTTGGCATCTCCAGAAGCTGAAAGAGGCAAGGAGAGAATAAACTTCTGTTGTTTTACGCCACCAAGTGTGTGGTCATCTGTTACAGCAGCCACAGAGAACTAATACAGATGGACTGAGCTTGGATGTCAGAAAATAAATTTATTTCTTTGAGACATGGGGTAGGAAAGTAAGGATATTTATACACTGATTATCTTGGTGGTGGTGGTGGTGATAATGTAGGTAAAGTAATTACAGACTATTCATTTTATAAATAATAATGCATCAAGAACTTTTCTGATTTCTTATTTGTTACAAAACTCAGACTTTAGACCAAACCCCAAATAGAAAAACATTATTTTCTTAAAAAAAAAACAACTTTTGACCATTTATACCAGCCAGCTGTAAAGCTTCTTACTTTACATCTTTAAGTATTTAGTTATAAATAATGAATCACATATGTAATGACATAATGAACTTCTCAAGGTATGCATGTTTCATAAGTTAAGTTAGAAATTTTCAATTGCTTTTCCTGAAATGGAAACAACTTTATAATAAGACTGCTTCTTTGCAATACTATAACAGTATAATATTCTAGATTGTGATATACTGCAACATATTAAAGCCTAATGGATTTTCCTCACAAAAAAATCTGTAATACTGCTATGATTGAGTACTTCTTCAGAACTTGGTAAACATGTTGCTTTTCTAAAATCTGGTATTTGTCATAGTACTTATTCTGGCAGGTGGGGGGACATTTGGGTGATGTTCATTGTTAACAGAAGGATGAATTAGTTTTGCAGCATGAATTGGCATTCCAGGAAATTCATTCATAAAATAATTTCTTTTTGGGGATTTTCATCATTATAACTGAGAAAGAGGAGGCACATCTGTGCTCTTTTGCAGTATGAGACAATCTTTTTTCAAACAAATGATACATGCAACAATAGATAGGAATATGGTGGGAAAAAGATTCAGTGGATCTATTTGAACCTGTGATTCCAACACTGTAGGCAGGATTGAGATTCAAGTCTGTAACTGTACCAGGAAAAGTCATAATAAGAGTATAGGGGCTTGATACATTTAATATCTGTCTATAACAGCTTTCTTTGGATAATTTGGTAGAAAAAAACAGCATGAAATAAAAACATATCTTCAGAAGTCTTAGAAGCATTACTAATTATTTATGAGATTGGTTTCAGAAATTTGATACCTTAACATCTTATAAAGGAAGGTCAGGTACAGTGGTTCAGACCTATAATCTGAGCACTTTGGGAGACCAAGTAGTGAAGACTGCTTGAGGTTCAAGACAAGACTGGGCCACATAGTGAGGCCCCCATCTTTAAAAAAACAAAAACAAAAACCGAAAACCTAGCTGGATATGGTAGCATGTGCTGTAGTCCTTGCTACAGGAGGCTGAGGTGGGAGGGTTGCTTGAGCCCAACGGTTCAAGGCTACAGTGAGCCATGATCACCCACTACAGTCCAGCCTGCGTGACAGAGCAAGACCTTGTCTTTAGGGAGAGAGACAGAGGAAGAGAGAAATCTTCAACAGGCAGCATGAAATCATGTTCTAAATCCATACTTTTTTATTTTCCTGAAGGTATTTGTTCAACAACATATGAACCAAATAATGGAAACTGACAGTGTGTGTGTGTGTGTGTGTGTGTGTGTGTGTGTGTGTGTGTGTGTGTGTGTGTGTGTGTGTGTGTGTTGGGGAGGGGCTAGGTATGCAGGAGAACCAACCACCAGGGGAATCTCCTAGCCCTCCTTGAATTCCAAAGGTTCTTTGCCTCTAGTATATGACCTCCTTCACTTTCTTTCCCTTCTCTCTACAACCACCAGCTGCTTGACTTATATATTACTTGGGTTTAGGTACAGTGTCATTATTTTTTTTTCTTCTGAGATGGAGTCGTGCTCTGTCACAAGGCTGGAGTTCAGTGGTGCGATCTTGGCTCACTGCAACCTCTGCCTCCTGGGTTCAAGCGATTCTCCTGCCTCAACCTCCCATGTAGCTGGGAATATGGGCACACACCACCACGCCCAGCTAATTTTTATATTGTTGGTAGAGGTGGGGGTTTCACCATGTTGACCAGGATGTCTCGATCTCTTGACCTTGTGATCTGCCCGCCATGGCTTCCCAAAGTGCTGGTTGCCCAGGCTAGAGTGTAATGGCATGATCTCTGCTCACAGCAACCTCCACCTGCTGGGTTCAAGCTATTCTCCTGCCTTAGCCTCCCGAGTAGCTGGGATTACAGGCATGGGCCGCCATGACCAGCTAATTTTGTATTTTTAGTAGAGACGGGGTTTCTCCATGCTCATCAGGCTGGTGTTGAACTCCCAGTCTCAAGTGATCCACCCACCTTGGCCTCCCAAAGTGCTGGGATTACAGGTGTGAGCCACTGCGCCTGGCCAGTGTCATTAATTTTTATACTAACAGATATACATAGCACAGTACCTTGAGGTGAAATATTAAATTGCCACTTCATACATGGATTATTACAATTGTTATTTAACTGTTTTGCTGATTCCAGTTTACATTTTATAAGGTAGTTATATTAAAACCATAATTATATTGAGTGTAATTCAAGTGATGCCATTTGTACTGTTAAAATCATTTAAAATGTTTTGTGTGTTTAAAAATGTTAATGACTCTTAGTGGTCAAATAAATGAAATATAGACTCCTAAAAATCTCCTGAAATAACCAAACTCAATCCATCCCCAAACTAGTGTTCCAGTTGCAGCCTAACCTCCTCAGCACCCTTCATAATGGCTGGCATTCAGCCATATGCCACAGTATTTTGTTGCCCTTCTGGAAATGTGCCCGATCCTTTCAGGACTTTGCATATTTTTGATGGATGTTTTACCTTTCCAAAATACCCTTTCCGTCTTCTTCAATCCTGGCAAAGTTAGTTTATTCCTTCTCTTTTTTCACTAGACTTTATCTACTCTTCTCTCAAACAATGTAAGGATCTTAGAAAATGTTAACCTTTCCACTTACATAATTTTTAAACTTTTTTCCGTTTTTTTTACTCCCTAGTTTCATTAAAAATTTATCCGAAGTTTAACATGTTTTTTCCTCAGTTTTATCTTTTATCTACTGTTTCTTTCTTTCTTGGTTCTATTTCTTTCATTGTGAAAAAACAAGGTGGACTTGTTAGTAGTTTTTTCTGCAAAAGGCTATTAGTAATAAAACTATTATTGTATATTTTTGTCCATCATCAAATCTACCAGAATGGTTAAAATTAAAAAGACTGACAGTAACAAGTATTGATGAGTATGTGAAACACTGCTGGTGGAAGTATAAGTAGGTAAAACAATTTGGAAACATTATTTGGTATTATCAACTAATGAGGAACATAATGAACATCTTATAACCCAAGGTAAAATCCAACATAAATGCATATGTATTGTGGCATAGTGAATATTTGTCCCCCAAAGATGTCCATATCCTAATATTCAGAACCTGTGAATGTTACCTTATATGACAAAAGAAAATTTGCAGGTGTGATTAAGTTAAAGATATTGAGATGGGGAGATTATTCTTGATTTTCTGAGTGGTCTCAATGTAATCACAGTGGTCCTTATAAAATGGATGCAGGAAAAGTCAGAGAGAAAGCAATTGATGACTAAAGCAAGCTCTATGTGTTATGACATAACAATGCAATACGATGTCATAATTTGTGTGTATTATGTCATCACAATACATTATAATGTCATAATTTGTATGTAGCACGGAATGATGTGATGCGGCCACATGTTAGTGAATACTAACAGCCTCTAAAAGCTGGAAGCGTCAAGGAACAGATTCTTTTTGGAGACTCCAAAAGAAATTAGCCCTGCTGACACCCCTATTTATTCCCATGAGCTCCATTTCAGGTTCTGATCTCCAGAACTGTGAGAGTGGGAACATTATTTGCTTTCCTTAATTGTACAACCCTACGTCTAGACAGTGTAAGTGCTCAGTAAGAATTGTTGAACAACAACAAACTATGTGAATAAACGAATGAGTCAAATATCTTTATTTCACTCTATTTTGAGGGATAAATTGGCATAGTATAGAATTCTAGATTGATGGCTTTTTTTTTTTTTTTGGTACTTTGGAGAGGTTTCTGGCTTTTCTTTTATTATTATTTTTCCAGTCATTATTTCTTTGAATACTATGTCTCCTTCATTTTCTCATTCTCTCTTTTTGCAACTGTAACTAGACTTTTCTAGCCATGGTGTCTTTAAATCTGTCCTTCATTGTATCCATCTCTTTAGTTATTCATGTTGCTCATTGTAAATGAATTGGATGTGATCTGAACAAAAGATTCAGTTTTGTTTAACTCATCCACACAAAGTGCACAAGTCACAAGGGTGAATCTCAACAAACTATTACAAAGTAAATGCAGGCTGTAACTACTATCTAGCTATATAAATAAAATTATGTCAATACTGAAAACTCCCTCATGCCCTCGTCCAATCACTATGACTTACTTCCTACCTAGAGGTAATCATTCCTTTAATATTTCTGTTAGTGGAATCTATAAGCAATGTCAGTGGGTCTACTGATGACAGACGCTATTGTTTTCATCTGCAAATATCCTAATTTGAGTTTATTTCTAAAAGACATTTTCATTGACTATAAAATTTTAGGTTGGCAGTTATTTTCTTTTGGTACTTTGAAAATACATTTCAGTGCCTTCTGGTTTTGAAGTTTTTGTTGAAAAGGCAATCATGAATCTGATTATGATTCCCATCCAAGTCGTCTCTCTTCCTTCCCTATAGATGGTCTTACAAGGTTCTCATTTTTCTTTCTTTTTTTTTTTAAAATATTGATTTCTCTGTAATGTGCCTATGTGTAGCTTTCTTTGTATATAACCTTTTCAGAATTCCTAATGCTATCTGAATCTGTAGCTTAATCTCTTTTGCCAGTTGTGAAAAATCCACAGCCATACTTTCTTCAGCTATCTTTCTGCTCCATTTTTCTCTCCGCTTCTTCTGGGACTCCACTCACACATTTATTGGAACTTTTGACTGTATCCCCAATGTCTCTCCTATGTAATATTCTCTACTTTTCCATATTTTTGTCTCTTTATATTTCATCCTAGCTATTTTCTTCTGACCAATTTACCAGGTGATTTTTTTTCATCTATGATGAATTTACTGTTAACCCATATATTGAGTTTTTGATTTCAGTAATTGCATTTTTTCATATCTAGAATTTTCATTTGGCTGTTCTTTACATTTTTGGCTGTCTACCAATGTTTTAAATTATGTCTTTTATTTCCTTGACTATATTAAAATCTATTTCTAATAACAGTATAATTTCAATTTTTTTCTTGTCTGTTTCTGATATCTGTTTTTCTCTTGGTTATGATCACGTTGTCTGGTCTCCTTGTTATTTAAATTATTTTTAAATGTAAACTACCTATTTTATACAAAGTAGTAGAGATAATTTAGATGTGTATTATCTTCCACCAAAGAGGATTTACATATATTATTTTTTCTAGTAGATGGCTAGATATTCCAGATCACCTTGATACAGTCAAGGCTTACAAAGGCCCATTATCCTAGGCAGGCAATGAACTCCAAGTTTTGTTCCCTTGGCACGATAAATCTGTTCAAAGTTTTCCAAAGCTCTTGATTCTCTCAGGTGCCTCTTCTGGTATGTGCATATACATATATATATACATATATGGCACCAGTTTCAGAACTCTCTGTCTTTTTCATTTTCTCCCTTCAATATCTTGATCTTCTAATTCACCTTTGCTTTTTTAATGTTCAAATGACATAAAACAGATTTAAAAAAAAAATATTTTGCCAGAGTTAATAGATACTCTTAGCCTGAGGCTTGATCTGATTTACCTTGTTTGCAATTACTGTAAGTCAGGAGCAATTGCAAGATATTCACAGCTATTAACTTCTCTTCTATTCTTTTAAAAATTTTCTTCTTCTTTTTCTTTAATAGATTCTTCTTTTATCATGTTTTGGTTTCTTTCATATGTCTCCTATCTTTATTCTAAAAATAGCTATTTTATACTGTCCGGTCAATATTTATGTTATTGGAGGTTAGGGGATATAATTCTATTGTTTATTGTGGGTTTCAAAAAGGGGGCTCTAAGTGGACATATTAGATTTATCCCTAATTTTTGTATGACCTTAAACAATTTGCTTACATTTTTTAAGTCTTAATTTTCCTCATCTCTCGGAAATGGAAATTGTGTTAAATATAATTTTAATAGTTAACTGTGCAACATAGTTTTTTTACCTGTTGTTTTAATATAAATGGTGAAGAACCTTTGATTAATTTTTTTCTACTAGAAAATGAATTAAAATATAAATGTCTTATAGGATATAAAATTTGGTACTTTGGAGCTCTCTGTAATCACAGTGATTCATTATGGTATTACCTTGACAGACAGTACTCCCATCTCTACTGATAGAAAAACATGGGAATTTCTGCTTCCAGCAATGTAAAAAACTAGATCACCTACTATGAAATGTGCCATATATAATTCAATAAACTATTTAAATTCACAATGGAATTACCTGTTGTCTGAAAATGTAAAAAAAAAATGTAGGAATTTGGTATGAAAAGCCAACACCAGACTTGTGACTGCATGACAGCATTTTATGATGCCAAGAGATTTGTGTTTTCATGATTCAATAATACCTTGTGCCTACCCAAGGTGTTTTATATAGTCAGTTCCTTCAAAGGGATATTTTCACAGTAAAAAAGCAAACCAGGAAAAAGAAGTCTACCCACCAGCAAAGACACATGGCAAGGTTACTTGTTTGTTCTTGGCTCCAGCTCTAGGTAGGACAAATATAATGTATTTCTTAGGAGTTCCTAAATATAGCCCTGGCCTTATATGGAATTGATATTTGGATTTATATACTCAGAAACCTAAAACTTAATTTACTGTGGCCATGAGCATTTGGGAAAAGAGAATAAAATTATTCTCTAGAAATATCTACATTCAACTCAGACTCCTTCAATATTTCCATAGATGTAGATTAACTGAACTCTAAATCCAAAACTGTGAAACTGATGAAACAAGACATCATGAGTGAGAAGCAGCATGAACTAGTTCAATCATGTGGAAGACAGTGTGGTGCTTCCTCAAGGACCTAGAAATATAAATTCCATTTGACCTAGCAATCCCATTACTGGGTAATCCCAAAGGATTACAAATCATTCTTTTATAAAGACACATGCACAAGTATGTTCATAGCAGCACTCTTTACAATAGCAAAGACCTGGGACCAACCCAAATGTCCATCGATGATAGACTGAACAAGGAAAATGTGGCACATACACACCATGGAATACTATGCAGCTATAAACAATGATGAGTTTGTGTCCTTTGTAGGTACATGGATGAATCTGAAAACCATAATTCTCAGCAAACTGACACAAGAACAGAAAATCAAACACCGAATGTTCTCATTCGTAGATGGGTGATGAACAATGAGAACACATGGACACAGGGAGGGGAGCATCACACACTGGGGTCTGTTGCGGGGGCCCAAGGGAGGGACAGCTGAGGGTGGGGAGATCGGGGAGGGATAACATGGGGAGAAATGCCAGATGTAGGTGACGGGGGGATGGAAGCAGCAAACCACATTGCCATGTGTGTACCTATGCAACAATCCTGCATGATCTGCACATGTACCGCAGAACCTAAAGTACGAATAAAAAAAAGAAGAAGAAGAAGAAAAAGAAAAACAAATAGTAGAATCAGAAATGCTTCATGGCATTATTGTTTGCTTTACTTTGTGTTGTTTTTTAAAGATGAAATAGACTGAAGCATGATTGCACGTCAAGAGGGACACAGATTTGAGAATGAAGAGCCTGGAGACTAGTTGGTGGGAATCCTGGAGTAGACCAGAACAGAGATCAGGAGCAGAGATTGAAGAGATGACCCATTCTTCCCCTGAGGAAGGGAAGCTGATGTTCAAATGTTAAATTAAAAATGGACAGGAACTTGAAAGATTCTTGGCCCAATTTTCTATTTATTTATTTATTATTTTTTAACTTTTATTTTAGGTTTGGAGGTACATGCAAAGGTTTGTCTAATGGATAAACCTGTGTCACAGGGTTTGTTGTACATATTATTTCAGCATCAAGCTATTAAGCCCAGTACCTGCTAATTATCTTTTCTGCTCCTCTCCCTTTTTCCACCCTTCTCCCTTCTGATAGATACCAGTATCTATTTCTTCTTTGTGTTCATCAGTTCTTATCATTTAGCTTCCACTTACAAGTGAGACCGAGAGGTATTTGGCTTCCTGTTCCTATGTTAGTTTGCTAAGAATAATATCCTCCAGCTCCATCCGAGTTCCTGAAAAAGACATAATATCATTCTTTTCCATGACTGCATAGTATTCTATCATGTATATGTACCACCTTTTCTTTATCTAATCTGTCCTTGATGGGCACTTAAGT
>CAUYQU010034734.1:0-18189 GCA_963574635.1 Cheracebus regulus | reverse complement strand
GCGCTGGCGACCCATGTGGCTCCTTCGCCGGGAATCTCCCAGTCTGTGGGCATCAAAAATTCGTCTGCAATTGCGGCATCCACTCACTCTCTGCGCTTTCACTGGGAGCTACAATCCTGAGCTGCTGCTACGCGGCCATCTTGGATCTCTCCAAAATGTTTTTTTTTTTTTTTTTTTTTTTAAATGCATTTCAATTGCAGAAATGAAGGGAAGAGGCACTCCTGCCACCTAGTGGGCATTTCTCCAAATTGTTCGTTCAGGTCTTTGAGGGGTGAAATTCGTGTGGTTGAATCTAGGTTGAACACAGAAACATTCCAGCCCTAGCAGCAGTTGGGTTTTATTAACTTCCCCTTGGCCTGGGATCTGTATTTTCTGTTTCAGTTAAGATCTTTATAAACGAAAGCAACCTGGTTTGGCCAGATACGAGGTCATGTATCCTTGCCTGTGTCGTCGTCAATTGTATCACACTGCTCTCTGGAAGTCTCTTGTGTGTATTTTTCCTTGTTAACCTCCTGTGTCCCCCACTAGCAGGTCAGCTGCAAGAGGGCAGGGATTCTGTCTAGTCTCGCTGTTCATGACAGTGCCTGCTCCACTGCCTGGCATATATAGTTGGTCGGTAGTTCTCTGATGAATGAAAATGTAACAAATAGGTGAAAATAGAGTCTTGCGTTGCCTGAGTGGTATGTTCCAAGCCTTTGCCATGTCAGAAACCTCTTAGTTCAACTGCTAATAATTTCTTCTGTGTCTTGGGTTAAAATCAACCTACCCAAGTTTGGCCTCTATTTTGTTCCAAGAGGTAACCCCTGCCCATAGATGCACCAGATCAAATTTACACAGAAACCATTGGCCTGAAAGAAGGCCTCCAATCCTGCTACTGAACGATCCCAAATATCTCTCTGTTTGCTACTCATGGGTCCCAACTTGCAGGCAAGAGGTGGGTGAGTGTCCCTGGCTCCTGGGACATTTTTTTTTTTTTTCATAAGGAGATAAGTGGTAGGCAAGTAAAATTAGCCCAGTGGGAACTGATTTGAAGGTGAGGAGTGGTGATTAGGGTAATTTGTAGGTAGTCCAGACAATGCCCATGATCCTAATTAATTACCATCATGTGTTGTTGCAATAACGGTCGGATGGGGTTGAATTGATCATTGGCTATGATTAAGGAGCCTCCTGTGCTGACCTGGGTCCTCCCTTCATAGGCATTCGGATCATCAAACCCATAGATATTCATATTAGGAATTCCCTGTGGAAGCTCAATACTTTCCTGAATCTGAATAGTTAAACCTCCGTGTTGCAAATATCAAATGCCATCTGGCTTTTGTGTTATCTTGGCTAAATCCAGTCAATCCCAACTTGTGCAATGGCATTTATGATGCTCCACTCCCCCCTATCCAGAGAATCATAACTGGGTTAGAAACAGTTTTATTTAATCTTGGGTGTAGAAAGATTGTTTTTGTAGACCAGACAGCATTTACGTCCATCGAAGTAAGGAAAAGGAATGTCCAGGTGTGTACTTGCTCCAGCGATCATAGCATCTGTTGGTATATTCCTTGATACCAGCCTTACAGATCAAACTTACTGTCATCTTTAAAGAACTTTACTTCATCCAAACACGGTGGCTCGCATCTGTAAAACCAGTACTTTGGGAGGCCAAGGTGGAGGAATAACTTGAGGTTAGGAGTTCTAGACCAGCCTGGCCAACATGGTGAAAACCTGTCTCTCCTGAAAAAGTACAAAAATTAGCCAGGCATTGTGGCATGTGCATGTAGTCCCAGCTACTCGGGAGGCTGAGGCATGAGAATCGCTTGAACCTGGGAGGTGGAGGTTGCAGTGAGCCAAGATCGTGCCATTGCACTCCAGCCTGGGTGACAGAGTGAGACTCTGTCTCAAAAAAAATAAAGGCCGGGTGCGGTGACTCATGCTTGTAATACTAGCACCTTGGGAGGTCAAGGTGGGCAGATCACAAGGTCAGGAGTTCTAGACCAACCTGGCCAACACAGTGAAACCCTGTCTCTACTAAAAATACAAAAACTAGCCAGGTGTGGTGGTGTGTGCCTGTAATCCCAGCTACTCGGGAGGCTGAGGCACAAGAATTGCTTGAACCTGGGAGGCAGAGGTTGCAGTGAGCTGAGATCACACCACTGCACTCCAGCCTGGGTGACAGAGTGAGACTCCATTTCAAAAATAAAATAAAATAAAATAGAATAACTTAATGGCATTGACAAATAGTTGTCCATCCCACAAACCAACCAGCAGCCCTAGTATCAGAATTATGGGAAATTGTTCCTTTCAAAGAGACTTGAGAAAAATGATGTGTCCTGGTGTAGAATGCATTGGTATTTCATTGTCTTTATGAAAAGGCTTTGCTTGTTGACCAGTAATAGTTTGCATTTTAATTAATTTTGGTTCTTTCCCACCAACTAAATAGCTGATCTGTTGTAACTCCTGTGGTTACTGTCTTTTTAGACTTTGCCTGTGTGTTTTGATGTTTGGATTCCAGTGGAGAGTGTTCTTCACCCTGACACGGTCCCACCACCCGTAGTTCAATTGCAGGAGAGGAAAAACTTTTCCTTTATCCTTCTAGATTCTGTGACTGGAACCTGTAAATTAAACTGACAACAGGTAGATGAACAGGATGAAAGACATATAAATTTTAATATTTTTACATGTGTCGGGTTTCACACAAAAGGAACGAAAATACAAAGCAGTGGTTAGACTTATACCATTTTCCTATTTTCATTTTTTTCAAGGTGGAGTCTTGCCCTGTAACCCAGGCTGGAGTGCAATGGCGCGATCTCGGCTCCCTGAAACCTCTGCCTTCCGGATTGAAGCAATTCTCCTGCCTGAGCTTCCCAAGTCGCTGGGACTACAGCCATGAGTTACCATGGTGGCTGATATTTTGTACTTTAGTAGAGATGGGGTTTCACCATGTTGGCCAGGCTGGTCTCGAACTCCTGACCTCAGATGATCCTCCTTCCTCAGCCTCCCAAAGTGCCATGATGAAAGGTGTGAGCCACTGTGCCCAGCCTTATATGCCATTTTCACAAAAGGTGATAAATTGTGTAGTAGTGACTAGACCAAAGAAGGAGTCTGGGGGCCAGGCGTGGTGGCTCATGCCCATAATCTCAGGACTTTGGAAGACCAAGGCAGGAGGATCACTTGAGGTCAGGAGTTCAAAAACAGGTTGGGCAAGGTAGCAAGATTCTGCCTCTACAAAAAAATTGTTGTTTATTTTTTTTGAGACAGAGTTCTGCTCTTGTTGCCCAGGCTGGAGTGCAGTGCGCAATCTCGGCTCACTGTAACCTCCACCTCCCAGTTCAAGCACTTCTGCCCCAGCCTCCCTAGGAGCTGGGATTACAGGAATGCACCACCACACCCAGCTACTTTTGCATTTTTAGTAGAGACAGGGTTTTGCCATGTTAGTCAGATTGGTCTTGAACTCCTGATCTCAGGTAATCTGCCTGCCTTTGCCTCCCAAAGTGCTGGGATTACAGGCATGAGTCACCATGCCTGGCCAAAAAAAAAAAAAATTTTTTTTTAATTAGCTAGGAGTGGTGGTGTTAATCCCAGATACTCAGGAGGCTGAAGTGGGAGGATCTCTTGAGCCCAAGAGTTGAAGGCTGCATTGAGCCATGATTATGTCACTGCACTCCAGCCTGGGTGGCAGAGACCGTCTAAGGTGAGGAGGGGTGAGGAGAGACAGAGGGAGAGAGAGACAGAGGGAGAGAGACAGAGAGAGGAGAGGAAGGGGGGGGAGGGAGAGAGAGGGAGTACAAGCATCAGCATGGGTGGGCATGGGCTCCTAGGGGTGGGAGATTGTGGAAAGGTGACTAGGAAGTGGTGGGTCAGGGTTGTTCAGTAATGTTTGTCATGCCAACTCGTCTCTGTGCCAGTCATCCTGCTATGGAATAGGGAACCGTCTTTACATGAGGAATTTCCTTGCTTCTAGTCAGAAAGGGAAAGGGCAGACAGCTCTTGTCTGCAGTTTCTCCACTGTCTTCAGCTCAAAATAAGCCTTATGCCAAAGTGGCCTGTTTGGGTGTAATGTGTTCTGATTCCCTTCAACACAGATAGAAAATCAAGGTAGATGCACACCCCTTACCCCGAAGTCTTAATGAAGGTGAAAGGCGGGAACTCACTGGATTGTATTTGTCTGCCTTAAAGGGCTCTTTTCTCTTTCTCTCTCTCTCTCTCTCTCTCTTTTTTTTTTCTGAGAAGGAGTCTTGCTTTGTTGCCCAGGCTGGAGTGCAGTAGCGTGATCTTGGCTCACTGCAGCCTCTGCCTCCTGGGTCTAAGTGATTCTCTTGCTCCTGCCTTGGCCTCTTAAATAGCTGGGATTATAGGCGCCAGCCATCACACCCACCAAATTTTTGTATTTTTAGTAGAGATGGGGTTTCACCGTGTTGGCCAGGCTGATCTTGAACTCCTGACCTCAAATGATCCGCCCACTTCCACCTCCCAAAGTGCTGGGATTACAGGTGTGAGCCACTGCGCCTGGCCCCCCTCTCCACCCCTGCTACCCCTCTAGGTTCAATTCTTCTAGTCTGTCATCCTGGATTTGTGGTAATGGGTAATACGTAAGGTTCTTAGTCTGTCTCTGCACTTTTGGAACCTTGACTGCCATGTGACAATTCAGGATAAGGTCTCTCTGCTTTCATGTTGCTGGACACATCGGACTGAAGTAAGAGCCCTTGAGGAAATTGATGGAGGGCTTTGCAGCTTCCTTACTGGGGGGGTAAAATGTCTCCCAGCAAATGTGGTTATCTAGGAGTATCCAGGGGAGCCCACCCCCATGGCATATGGGGCAAGGGACTGGTGTCTTTTCTTTTAACAAGTCACGGCTCTTAGTGGAGACTGAATGTATTAGTTAGACTGGGGCTGCTGTAACAAATTACCATAAACAGCCAAGCGCAGTGGCTCACGCCTGTAATCCCAGCACTTTGGGAGACCGAGGCAGGCAGATCACTTGAGGTCAGGAGTTGGAGACCAGCCTGGCCAACATGGTGAAACCCCGTCTCTACTAAAAATACAAAAATTAGCCAAGTGTGGTGGCACACACTTGTAATCCCAGCTACTCGGGAGGCTAAGGCAGGAGAATTGCTTGACCCTGGGAGGCAGAGGTTTTAGTGAGCCAAGATTGCACCACTGTACTCCAGCCTGGGCAACAGAGTGAGACTCTAAAACAAACAAACAAAATTACTATAAACTTGGTGACTTAACACAACAGAATTAGTTTTCTTGCCATTCTGGAGGCCGAGGTGTCCACAGGACTGCACCTCCTCTGGAGGCCCTCACGGAGACTCATCCTTGCTTCTTCAGCTCCTGGCAGCCCAGGCATTCCCTAGCCTTTGGCTGCCTCACTCCAGTCTCCCCCTCTGTCTTCACATTGCACCTCTTCTCTCTCTGGTCTCTGTGTGTCTCTTATCAGGACACTTGTTAAATTCAGAGCCTAGATCATCCAAGACGATCATCTTGAGATCCTTAATTATATCTGCAAAGATCCCTTTCCCCTCCGAGTCCCTCCCCTCCCTTTCCCTTCTTTTTTTTGAGATGGAGTCTCGCTCTGTTGCCCAGGCTGGAGTATAGTGTGGTATGATCGTACCTGATGCATCGTTGACCTCCTGAACTCAGGCAATCCTCCCAACTCAGCCTCCTGAGTAGCTGGTTCTACTGGTGTGGGCCACCATGCCCGGCGCTTTTTTTATTTTATTTTTTTGAGATAGAGTCTCAGTCTGTTGCCCAAGCTAAAGTGCCGTGGTGCAATCTGGGCTCACCAGATTGCACCATTGCACTCCTGCAACCTCTGCCTCCCAGGTTGAAGGGATTCTCTGCCTCAGCCTCCCAAGTAACTGGGACTACAGGTACCTGCCACCATGTCCAGTTAATTTTTTATTTTTAGTAGAGACAGGGTTTCACCAGTTAGCCAGGATGATTTTGATCTCATGACCTCGTGATCTGCCTGCCTTGGCCTCCCAAAGTGCTGGGATTACAGGCGTGAGCCACCACGCCCGGCCAATTTTAAATTTTTTTTTAGAAATGAGGTCTTGCTATGTTGCTGGTCTCAAATTCCTGGGCTCAAGCAATCCTCCTGCCTTGGCCTCCCAAAGTGCTGGGATTACAGGCATGAGCCACCATGCCTGGTGGATCCTTTTTCCAGATAAGGTCACATTCACAGGTTCTAGGATGCACATGGGATGCAGATAAATGCTGGAAGGGCTCAGAGGAAGCTTCTTGATGATGGAGTACAGTTTCTCTGCATTGGCAAGCACACACATTTGTAGAGCAGTGCCCCTTTGCAATCTTGAGTGGAGTCCCTTCCATCCACATGAATTTGTTGATGGGAGCTGTGTGTTTCTTCATCATTACCGCCAGGTGGCAGCCAAGAACCTAGAGTTGGGCAGGATCATGCTTGCTGCCTGACTTGAGGCTCACGTACGGGGTCTTAGCTCCTGAACTGAGATCCAAGTTTCCAAATAAGGACAGAGGATGCCAGTTCAGTTTTGCTCTGGCCTATTCAGTAATATGTCACTTAATAGGCAGAATTACCAGATCAGTCCACAAGCCAGCCTAGTGTGGCAATAACTTAGCCCAACTGTTTAAACATTTACATAGTACACACCTGTTTTGCTTTGTGTTTTGAGATGGAGTTTTGCTCTTGTTGCCCAGGCTGGAGTGCAATGGTGCGATCTCGGCTCACTGCAACCTCCACTTCCTGGTTCAAGCAATTCTCCTGCCTCAGCCTTCTGAGTAGCTGGGATTATGCCCAGCTAATTTTGCATTTTTAGTAGAGATGGGGTTTCTCTATGTTGGTCAGGCTGGTCTCGAACTCCTGACCTCAGGTAATCCACCAGCCTCGGCCTCCCAGAGTGCTGGGATTACAGGCATGAGCCAGTGCACACTGTTAATTTTGCCTGCTTGGCCTTTCTTGCCTCACTTTGGGGTAGTGGACCCGGTATTTATTTGGAACTGTTAATCACATTAGCCCATTCCCTAGAACACTTACTGTTTGAAAGATAGGTATATTGCCAGGTGCGGTGGCTTATGCTTGTAATCGCAGCACTTTAAGAGGCCGAGGTGGGTAGGTCACGAGGTCAGGAGTTCAAGAACAGCCTGGCCAAGACGGTGAAACCCTGTCTCTAATAAAAATACAAAAATTAGCTGGGTGTGGTGGTGTGCACCTGTAATCCTAGCTACTCAGGAGGCTGAGACAGGAGATCACTTGAACCCAGGGGACAGAGGTTAAAGTGAGCTGAGATTGTGGCACTGCACTGCAGCCTGGGCGACAGAGTGAGACTCCATCTCAACAACAACAACAACAACAACATCAACAACAACAACAACAACGGATAGGCACATTATGTCATTCCAGTGAGAGCATCTCAAAGAAAATCTGATTTTTTTTTCTATGAATCAACCTATAGCTTTCCTGTAAGTTGTCCCCCCAACGCACTTGGTTGCAATCACAGGACCCTCATTGATGGGACCTGCATTTTGGTAACAGTTGTAGGTGGTCAGCTCTAGCACAGGCCAGGCCAAAAGTCAAAAATTGTTCATTACTGAGCAAATATTCTACGTAGATTCTACAAGGATGTCCATGTACTACAAAGGATACGCTTTTATCATTTTAAAGGATGTCCTTATTCATATGTCCTTAGACCAATTCCTTAACTTTGGGAATGTCCAAATATAGCCAAAATAGATTCATGAATTGTTTCTAAAACTGAGAGTGTTTATTAAAATAGTAAAAGGAAGAAGTGATAGGTTCTATGAAGCCTATGGCTATAGAGATTTATTTTGAATTTGTTCAAAACATTTTTGTGTTTGAAATTTTCCCCAGATGATTCGGATACGTGACCAGGGTTGAGGATCAGCATTCTCTATGAGAGCATGATCAGGTGTGAACTTCAGAATTAGAGATGTTTAATCTGACTGTTAGCTTTTTCTCTTTCTACTTTTTGTGCCTGGAATACTCTTAGTTAAAACCAATCGTGGCCAGGCACAGTGGCTCACACCTGTAATCCCAGCACTTTGGGAGGCTGAGTTGGGTGGATCACTTGAGGTCAGAAGTGGAAGGTGAGCCTGGATAACATGGTGAACCCTGACTCTACTATAAAAAATACAAACATTGAGGCCGTGTGTGGTGGCTCACACCTGTAATCCCAGCAGTTTGGGAGGCCAAGGCAGACTGATCACTTGAGGTCAGGAGTTCAAGACCATCCTGATGAATATGGAGAAACCTTGTCTCTACTAAAAATGCAAAATTAGCCAGGTGTGGTGGTACATGCCTGTAGTCCCAGCTACCTGGAAGGCTGAGGCAGAAGAATCGCTTGAACCCAGGAGGCAGAGGTTGCAGTGAGCTGAGATCGAACCATTGCATTCCAGCCTGGGCGACAAGAGCAAAAGTTAGTCTGCAAAAAAAAAAAAATGATAATTAAGGCCAAGTGCAGTGACTTATGCCTGTAATCTCAGTATTTTGGAAAGCGGAAGCAGGAGGATCACCTGAGGGCAGGAGTTGAAGACCAGCCTGGCCAACAGGGTGAAACTCTGTCTCTACTAAAAAAATACAAAAAATTAGTTGGGCATAGTGGCGTGTGCCTGTAATCCCAGCTACTTGGGAGGTTGAGGCAGGAGAATTGCTTGAACCTAGGAGACGGAGGTTACAGAGAGCCATGATCACACTATTGCACTCCAGCCTGAGTAACAAGAGCAAAACTCCAACTCAAAAAGAAAAAAAAAATTAGCAGAGTGTGGTGGTGTGCGTGCCTGTAGTCCCACCTACTCACGAAGCTGAGGCAAAATCGCCTGAACCTGGGAGGCGGAGATTGCAGTGAGCCAAGATCATACCACTGCACTCCAGCCTGGGTGACAGAGTGAGAATCCATCTTAAAAAATAAATTAATTGCCAGGCACCGTGGCTCTCGCTTATAATCCCAGCACTTTGGGAGGCCGAGGCGGGTGGATCATGAGGTCAGGAGATGGAGACTATCCTAGCTAACATGGTAAAAACTCCATCTCTACTAAAAATACAAAAAGTTAGCCAGGTGTGGTGCCACGCGCCTGTAGTCCCAGCTACTCGGGAGGTTGAGGCAGGAGACTTGCTTGAACTTGGGAGGTGGAGGTTGCAGTGAGCCAAGATGGCACCATGGCACTCCAGCCTGGCAACAGAGTGAGACTCCATCTCTAAATAAATAAATAAACAAACAAACCAATCCAGTTAATCTCAGGAGACCTGATTCTCTATTGTTGAGATGGATAGAGACAAATCCTTTGGCAACTAAACCTGTTACTCTAGCATTCTCTCTGTTTCATTTTCTAGAAATCCTGCCTAAACTCTACTTACCTCTATTTAATGCAAAACTATCCCCTCTTATTGTTCTTCTATGCCACTTCATCTTAAAATGAAGTCTATGTAGTGGTAGAGAAGTGCAAGAACTCAATGCAGAATCTAAGGAAAGAGAGCAAGAGAATTGTGGAAATCTTGGAAGAAGTGAGGGTAAACAGATTGGATACCTTTCCAAGTCAAAGCAGTTTGGAGCCAAGGCTGATAGTAAAGAGAATATTGTAGAATATGTTAGATATTTATTAATAAGAAAAATCTGGCAATTCCTGGAAATGTAATTCAAGCTTGAGGATGGAATTATTATATCCAAGCGAGTTACAAGGAATGTGCCACACACTAAGTTCCAAATTAAGAGTCCTTTTAATTAGCCAGCGACAGAGAGATGGCTAATGCTCAAAGTTCTCTCCACCCCGAGGAAGGGGCTTGATTACCTTTTATAACTTATTTTCCGTAGGGGAGGGGATACCTAACTGAAGCAGAATTTTATAGAAGCAGAAAAGCAGGTTAGAGGAAGGTGCTATGGGCACGGGTGGTTTCCATATAATTCAATGATAAAAGGAAATGAGGTGATCAGGCTGTTCTCACACAATGATCAAAGGGAAACATTTTTCTTATAATAGCAGGGGGGAGGTATGCCAAGCAGGGTGCAGTTACAATGGTTACAAGTGTTAAGAACAGTATGCTTCAATGCTTCTAGGTGCAGCCTGACCCAGTTATGCACCCAAAGGGGCTGTGGTAAGGAGGGGGAAGCCAGGTTGGAGTTTATAGCTAAGATGGAATCAGTGATGTTAGCCCAGGGTAGGTTATTACAGAATAAAGATATGTCAGATATACTCACAATCAGGGAATTTAACACCTATAGCCCCTAATTGAAAGAAAAACTATGGGATGCAAGAAAAATGGTCAATACAGAAATGTGATTAAAATGCCAGTAAATTAAACAATTGACTGGAAACAGCCATAATGAGCTCTTTTTGCTTTTAAAAAAATGGGTCTAAACTTCTTGATAAAAATAAATAGGCTGGGCTCGGTGGCTCATGCCACCGAGCTGCAATCCCAAAACTTTGGGAGGCTGAGGTGGGTGAATCATTTGAGGTCAGGAGTTCAAGAGCAGCCTGGCCAACATAGAGAAACCTCGTCTCTACTAAATACAAAAAATTAGCTGGGCATGGTGGCAACATGCTTATAATCCCAGCTACGCCAGAGGCTAAGGCAGGAGAATCACTTGAACCCAGGAGGCAGAGGTTGCAGTGAGCCGAGATTGCATCACTGCACTCCAGCCTGGGCAGCAGGAGTGAAAGCTCTGTCTCAAAAAATAAATAGAGGCTGTGGCAGGCAGATCACAAGGTTAAGATATCAAGACCATCCTGGCCAACATGGTGAAACCCCGTCTCTATTAAAAATACAAAAGTTAGCTGGGCTGGTGGTGCACGCTTGTAGTCTCAGCTACTCTGGAGACTGAGGCAGAAGAATCACTTGAACTGGGGGGTGAAGGTTGCAGTGAGCCAAGATTGTGCCACTGCAGTTCATCCTGGGTGACAGAGCGAGACTCTGTCTCACAAAAAAAAAAACCCAAAACCAAAAAACAACTAGGTGTTTATCTGTAGTTAAGGCATTTTCTTGTAAGTTCCTTTTCCTGTTTGGAAAGATGTTAGAGCTACTGATATGATGATTAGACTTTGTTGGGAAAAAAGGTTTTGAATGTTTGTTGATATCAAAACATTATGAATAAAATGACATCACAGATCGGCATCACAATAATTCAGTGGCTGATGGGAGCTGACAGGGTATGTGGGGTTTAGATGATACAAGGTTGACATGAGTTGGAAATTGTTAAAGGTGAGTGATGGATAGATATCACAATATTGAGCTTCACCTGGGCCCTGTGCTTCTGGAAAATAGTGATGGTTAAGAAATACCACTGACCTTAGGTGGCCCAGGAAATGGGTTACTGCAAAGAAACCCACTCTTCTCTATGTGACTCAGATAAGACCCCTTGTTTGAACTTACAACAAGGACAGACATAGACCCTCCAAATTCCCACTGTTAGTCACATAAATGATTAGGTGAAGAATCTGTTCCCATTGACTGTTAAATATAGTGAGTTCTAAGTTTCTCTTCAAAGAATCAGTATGTCAGTATGTTCCGTTTCCTTGTTCTTTATTCTCCATTTTAAAGTGTATTGCCCCTAGTTTCAGTAAACAACCTTCCCACCAGCTCTAATTGGTAGTTCATATCTGTTCTCCTGGTTACCTGTTCCATCCTGAGTCACTCCTGGTCACTTGCTCTGACCTGAGTCACCCCTGGTAACCTGCTCTGACTTGAGTCACCTTTAGTTACCTGTTCCCTAACTGTCTTTCTTGCTGAAACTGCTTACCCTGCCACTCTGGCTCATACCCCTACTCTCTTTAAAATAGCCAATCAGAATTATCTTAGACTGTGACATCCAACCTTAGCCAATAGGGAAACAACACAGGGTTCTTATCCCTGGCTACCTGCATCCCTTGTTCAGGTGTGCTCTTGCCATTGTTCCATCCGTGAGATGTACCCTTCTGTAGAGGTAAATTGCCTTGCTGAGAAAATTTATGTTCAAGGGCTGTTCTTTTGGTGGCAACAAAAATTACTTCTAACAGACCAATCTAGACAAAATGCCTGCTAGTTGACTGTATTTCAGGCAGGCATCTCTCTTCCTCCTGGCCCATGAACTTTGTTCTGCCCTTCAATTTAAGTGAGCAGCAGAATGTGCAACACCTCCTACTTGAACCTCCCCCTTCACAATGCCTCCCAAGAACCTGCTGATTGAGACATTTTCTGTTCAATTGCTGGAGCACCCCACTTGCCCACACCTAGTAATTTCTAGACTTACCTTACTTCTTCCTATAAAAGAAAACCATTCCCAGCTTTATTCTCAGACGTTTGCAGATCTTGTATTTGGAGCATTTTCTCTATTATGATAAGTCTTTTACAATAAATTCTCTCCTACCCTAAGGCCAGATTTGTTTTTTACTGGACAGATACATGGGATTTTATTATATTGGTCTTTCTACTTTTGTATATGTTTGAAAATTTCTATAACAAAAAGATTTAAAGTAGTATATGTTGACTGTGCACAGTGGCTCACGTCTGTAATCCAAACACTTTGGGAAGCCGAGGTGGGTGGATCATTTGAGGTCAGGAGTTTGAGACCAGCCTGGCCAACATGGTAAAACCCTCCCTCTACTAAATATACAAAAATTAGCTGAGCATGGTGGCGGGTGCCTATAGTTCCAGCTACTCAGGAGGCTGAAGCTGGAGAATCCATTGAATCTCAGAGGCAGAGGTTGCAGTGAGCTGAGATTATGCCACCACACTCCAGCCTGGGTGACAGAGTGAGACTTAGTCTCAAAAAAAAAGAAAAGGTATCTATGAGAGATCTCAATTAATTTAGAAAGCATATTTTGCTCAGGGTAAGGATGCACCTGTGACACAGCTACAGTGTTACAGGAAAGGGGTCCTGATCCAGACCCCCAGAAAGGGTTCCTGGATCCCACACAACAAAGAATTCAGGGTGAATAACAGAGAAAATGCTCCAAATACAAGATCTGCAAGTCCATAGATTAAAGTGAAAGCAAGTTTATTAGGAAAGTAAGAGAATCAAAGAATGGCTATTTCATAGTCAGAGCAACCCTGATGGCTGCTGGTTGCCCCTCGCTTTTTTTTTTTTTTTTTGAGACGGAGTCTTGCTCTGTTGCCCAGGCTGGAGTGCAATGGCACAATTCTGGCTGACTGCAACCCCTGCCTTCCAGGTTCAAGTAATTCTCCTGTCTCAGCTTCCTGAGTAGCTGGTACTACAGGCACACACACTACCACACTTGACTAATTTTTGTATCTTGAATAGAGATGGGGTTTCACCATATTGACCAAGCTGGTGTCAAACTCCTGACCTCAGGTGATCTACCAGCCTCAGCCCTCCCAAAGTGCTGGGATTTCAGGTGTGAGCCACCACACCCAGCCAGTTGCTCATTTTTAGGGTTGTTTCTTTATTATGTGCTAAACAAGGGGTGGATTATTCATGTCTCCCCTTTTTTAGACCATATAGGGTAATTTCCTGACATTGTTATGGCATTTGTAAGCTGTCATTGCACTGGTGGGAGTGTAGCAGTGAGGACGACCAGAGGTCACTCTCATAGGCATTTTAGCTTTGGTGGATCTTAGCCAGCTTCTTTACTGCAATCGGTTGTATCAGCAAAGTCTTTATGACATGTATCTTGTGCTGACCTCCTATGTTGTCCTGTGACTTAGAATACCTTAACCATCTCTGAATGCGGCCCAGGAGGTCTCAGCCTTATTTTACCCAGCCCCTATTCAAGATGGAGTTGCTCTGGTTCACACACTTCTAACATTAGGAGGTCCTGATCACATGTGCCTATCATGATCAGGGCACAGCTTGGATTTATACATTTTAAGGAGATATGAGACATCAATCAATATGTGTACGATGTACATTGGTTTGGCTTGGAAAGGTGGGACAACTCAAGGTTGGGGAGGGAGTTTCCAGGTCATAGGTAGATAAGAGACAAAGGATTGCATTCCTTTGAGTCTCTGATTAGCCTTTCACCGAATATTCAATTTACATGTGAGAGGAAGGCAGAGGAATAGTCGTGTATACCTTAGTCTGGTTTAGTGAAACAATAGGGCAGAGGAAGCAATCAGATATGCATTTGTCTCAGGTGAGCAGAGGGATGACTTTGAGTTCTGTCCTTTGTCCACAAGGAATTTCCTTCTGGGAAAATTGTGAGGGAGGTATGTAGCTTTTTGTTGTTGTTTTTAAATCTTTGTAGCCATGTTATTTTGGAATAAAATGGGAGGCAGATTTGCCTGACATAGTTCCCAGCTTGACTTTTCCCTTTAGTTTAGTGATTTTGGGGTCCCAAGATTTATTTTTCTTTCACAGAGTAATCCCTATAAATAGTCTGAAGGCAGAATCTATCAGATTGAACTGAAATAAACTGTGAAGGAGACCATAAGAACTTCACCCAAAGTGAAGAGCTCCCAGATTCTTCTAGCTCTGATGTAACTTGTGTGTTTTGGATTTTTTTGAGGGTCAAACTAAGAGTTTGGAGATCTAAATACTCTTGTTGAAATAAACTTTCAGTGCTGCAAAAGAAATAGCATTCAAACATAAATTTTCTCAGCAAGGCAATTTACTTCTATAGAAGGGTGTGTCTTGTGGATGGAGCAAAGGCAAGAGCACACCTGAACAAGGGAGAGGAAGGGATTCTTATCCCTTATGCAGGTAGCCTGTACTGCTGTGTTGTTCCCCTATTGGCTAGGGTTGGACCACAAAGTCTAAGCTAATTTCAATTGGCTATTTTAAAGAGAGCAGGGGTACTAGGTGGAGTGGTGGGGTGAGCAGTTTTGGTGGGAAAGATGGTTACAGAACAGGTGACCAAAGGTGACTCAGGTCAAAGCAGGTGACCAGGGGTGACTCAGGACAGAGCTGGTAACCAGGGGTGACTCAGGACAGAGCTAGTGACTAGGATGAGTCAGAACTCTAAATATGTGGATTAGGGGGATGTACAGTTTTGGCAAGAGGAATGGGGCAGGTAAGCAGGGGACTGATGTGATCTGATTAGAGCTGGTGGGAAGATTGTTTACTGGGGGCAAGGAGATGAAGAGAACGAGGAAGTTAACCTTTAAAATGGGGAACAAAGAACAAGAAAACTGAACCTACTGACATACTGAATTTTTGAAGAGAAACTTGGAACTCACTATATTTAACACTCTCAATGTAGTTGAGGAAACCGATTTAGGAAGGTAAAGCTACTGGGCCAGGTGCGGTGGCTCGTGCCTGTAATCCCAGCACTTTGGGAGGCCAAGGTGAGTGGATTATGACATCAGGAGTTCGGGACCATCCTGGCCAACATGGTGAAACCCCGTCTCTACTTAAAAAAAAAAAATTAGCCAGGTGTGGTGGCACACACCTGTAGTCCCAGCTACTTGGGAGGCTGCAGCAGAAGCCTGCACTCCAGGTTGGTGACAGAGCAAGACTCCATCTCAAAAAAAAAAAAAAAAAGGAAGGTAAAGCTACCTTCTCAGGGTTACATATTAAATGAGAGGCAGGGATACCAGAAAGCAGAATCTCCTTGCAATCCAACAATTTTTCCTATTAATATGAGATTCCTGATTCATCAACCCCATGACTTAAGATGAGTTTAGAGCAGATGTCACTGGAAAGAGATCCCAATCCAGACCCCAAGAGAGGGTTCTTAGACCTCGTGCCAGAAAGAAGTGAAAGCAAATTTATTAGAGAAGTAAAGGAATAAAAGAATGAATACTCCATAAGCAGAGCAGTGGTATGGGTTGCTCAAATGAGTATATTTATAGTTATTTCTCAATTATATGCTAAAGAAGGGGTGGATAATTCATGAGTTTTCTGGAATGGGGTGGACAATTCCTTGAACTGAGGGTTCCTCCCACTTTTAGACCATATAGGGTAATTCCTTGGTGTTGGATGGCATTTGTAAACTGTCATGGTGCTGGTGGAGTGTCTTTTAGCATGCAAATGTATTATAATTAGTGTATAATGAGTAGTGAGGGCAACCAGAGGTCATTTTTGTGGTTCTGTTTATTCTCTTTGGTTTTGGCCAGCTTATTTAGCACATGCTGTCTTAACAGCCAGTTCTTTGTGACCTGTATCTTGTGCTGACCTATCTCATCCTGTGACTAAGAATGCCTTAACTTCCTGGAAATGAAGCCCAGTAGGTCTCAGTCTCATTTTACCCAGCCCCTATTTCAGGTGGAGTTGCTCTGAAACATCTCTGACACAGATACAGAATTTCATCAGATTTAAAATTGTGCCTCACTATATTGACAGCAAAAAAACAGTGATGGGGAGGGCATACCCCATTCTCTGTTGGAACTGGGGAGTGGTGAAGCCTTGAGAGAAATCTGTCAGGATTTTACACCATTAAGTGCCCAGAAAAGTCTGGAAGAAAACATACCCAACTTGTAAGAGTAGTTACCTGCTTAACAGAAATGTTCCTGGACCAAACTGAGGGTCAGGCTACGTATTCTTGTGGCCGAGTAACAAGATGCAGGTGAACTGGGAAAGGAGGAAGTTTTTATTTGTGTAACTGGGTACAGGGAGAAGGCCTGGAAAGTATCACCAGACTAACTCACAATTACAAAGTTTTCAAGAGCTTATATACCTTCTAAGCTATATATGTCTACGTGTAAGTGTGTATTCATCTAAAGACCTCAGTGATTAACTTTTGTTTGTTTTTTGAAACAAAGTCTTGCTCTGTCATCCTGGCTGGAGTGCAGTAGCATGATCTCAGCATGATCAACCTCTGCCTCCTGGGTTCAAGTGATTCCCCTGCCTCAGCAGTCCAAGTAGCTGGGGTTACAGGTTCCTGCTACCACACCTGGCTAATTTATTTTCTTTTTCTTTCTTTCTTTCTTTCTTTCTTTCTTTCTTTCTTTCTTTCTTTCTTTCTTTCTTTCTTTCTTTCTTTCTCTTTCTTTCTTCTTTCTTTCTTTCTTTCTTTCTTTCTTTTTTTTTCTTTTTTTCTTTCTTCCTTTCTTCCTTTCTTCCTTTCTCTCTTTCTCTTCCTTCCTTCCTTTCTTCTTTCTTTCTTTTTTGAGATAGAGTCTAGCTCCAAGCAAGCCTTTCACCTCAGTCCCCCAAGTAGCTGGAATTACAGGTGCATACCATCATGCCCAGCTAAATTTTGTATTTTTAGTAGAGATGGGGTTGCCATGTTGGCTGAGCTGGTCCTGAACTCCTGACCTCAGGTGATGCACCTGCCTCAGCCTCCCAAAGTGCTGGGATTACAGGCATGAGCCACTGTACCTGGCCAACTTCTTTTAATCTATAACTAAAATCTCAGTCCTGAAGACCTTCCCCTGTAAATTTACTTAATATAAATGGGTACAGATGTTGGGGTGATTACCCTTATCTTTTCTTCTGATAAATCATAGAGGTTTGGGGAGTTTTTTCAGAACTGGCAGGACAAGAGTACCACCATCTTAACAAGACTCCACCACCTTATAGTATCAAGTTTCCGTTTCTCAGAACTGTCCATTGCCATCTCACCAAACTGCAGAAGTCAGTGCCACCTGTATGTTCAACAGAGCATAACAGCCCTAATGAAGCTTATCAAAGTCTCCAGCAGTCCTAACCAGCCAGCACTCCTCTAACCCCTGACAGGAACCTTTCCCAGAGCACACTTCCCCAACCAGGCCCTTTTTAAAAGCCTCAGTCTGTAAGAGAAGTATGCTCCTGACCCTGTCAGCCAGAAGCCCTTCTCAGATTTACTCTCAATAAACCTATCTCAAGTGTTGAGCCAGTCTCTCATTTCCTCTTCCTTCTTCTCTCTCTCTCTGCTCTAACAAGACCTCCAATAAACTTGGTTGTAGAGGCCTGGGGAGTTTCTTCAGACCCACAATAAAACTTTGTTTAATTCTAAATAGGTCACATTAAGTATTCCTTCCTTATCTTGTTATGGTTTAAGGCCCAGAAAAGGCCTAGGCAAAACTCTTGGTGGGCTTTTGTTATATTCCAGCCTTTGTATAAGGCCACTGGCTCTCTCAGCTTTTAACACTTGACCACTCAGTCAGTGCTGAGACAGTTGCTATGGAAGCCTGCGTCAGCGAGAACTGGCCTGCTACAGAAAGACTGAGTTGGGAGTGAATAGTGCTAAAACAAGAGGGACATTACATGGTGGTGAAGGGATCAATGCAACAAGAAGAGCTAACGATCCTAAATATATACGCACCCATTACAGGAGCACCCAGATACATAGGGCAAGTTCTTAATGACTTACAAAGAGACTTAGACTCCCACAAAATAATAGTGGGAGACTTTAACA
>CAUYQU010034733.1:0-20261 GCA_963574635.1 Cheracebus regulus | reverse complement strand
GAGGCCGAGGCAGGTGGATCACCTAAGGTCAGGAGTTCAAGACCAGCCTGGCCAACATGGCGAAACCTCGTCTCTACTAAACATACAAAAATTAGCCAGACGTGGTGGCAGACACTGGTAGTCCCACCTACTTGGGAGGCTGAGGCAGGAGAATCACTTGAACCCAGGACACAGAGGTTGCACTGAGCCAATATTGTGCCACTGCCCTCCAGCCTGGGCAACAGAGTGAAACTATCTCAAACAAACAAACAAACAAAAATAGTCCAATAAAAATTCGGCAAAAGCCACAAGGCTGTGATTTATAAAAGAGAAATCCCAAATGATTAAAAACAAGTGAAAAAAATGTTGGGAAAAAGGAAAAAATAAAAATAAACAGATGTAAAGTTTTGTTTCCGTTATCAAACCAAACTAAGGTCCTTGTGCCTGATGCAGTAAAGCCAAACACCAACACTGAGGTTTTGCAGTGGGAGAAAGAAGGGTGTTTATTGGCAGGATACCAAGCAGGGAGAATGGAGTAGCTCATGCTTAAGACTCAACTTCCTCTTACATGGCTTACAAGCAAGGATTTTTAAAGACAGGGGTAAATTTCAGGAAAGCAGAAGTTACAGGCAAAAATGTTAACAAATACACAGAGGTTATATATTCATTTGGCCGAAAAAGATGGGATATCTTGAAGCAAAGGTGCTTAGAAATCATAGGTGGATTAAAAGACTCTGATTTGTTTGTGATGACTTAAGTAAATGAAGTTTTGTTTAAAAACTTGGGGTCACCAGAAAAGAATGTTACAGTTTGACCATGGGCATGACTTCCTCCAGGCCCCTCAGGAAGAAATTTAGATCAGAGGTCAGAGTTCAGTCCTCAGTTCTCCCACATCTGAGGTCTACATGCCTGCGAATCCACCTGGTGGGGGTCCAGGTTTCTGAAAACAACTCAGAAACATGTGCTAAGATGTTGGGACTTATAGTCCCAGCTACTCAGGAGAATGAAGAAGGAGGATCACCTGAGCCCAGGAGGTTGAGGCTGCAGTGAGCCATGATTGTGCCACTGCACAAAACAAGACCCTATCTCCAAAAAAAATCAGTGGGGGGCGGAGGTGGTGGGGGTGGAGGTGGTAGATAAAGTATAACAGCTAGCCAGAGAGTAAAAGCTTATTAGGCACATGAGAAAATGTTACCTGTTTGAAGAACTACAAGATTTATGTATGATGACTGTTGCAAAATGGAAGATAGTCATTCATTTTCTTTTTTTAAATAGGACCTTGCTGTTTTTGTGTTCTGTGTGGTTAACAAGGGGGTAGGGAGCCCATGTCCCTGTATAACCTCACCAGTGGACCAAAGTTTCCAGGCTTCTGGGAGAGGACTCATACACACAGAAGGATGACACTCCCTGGAAGGTGACCTTTGTCTTTTGGGATACAGGGATCTCTGATATATACATATATAACACAAAAGAACAAGTATGTAAATGCATACATGAAAGATATTCAAATCAGTTTTCCTTCTCTTATGTACATGGCTGCAATTTCAACATTATGCCCTCTAGTTAACTGTTCCTTCCAGTTATTGGCTTCCTTGTCAATCATTACTTTTTCCCTTGGAGACTTTTGAGAACAACATATTTATTGTCCCTTAAAAGTGAAGCTGGTACCCAGACGCAGTGGCTCATGCCTGTAATCCCAGCAATTTAGGAGACAGAGGTGGGTAGATCACAAGGTCAGGAGTTCGAGACCAACCTGGTCAACATGGTAAAACCTTGTCTCTACTAAAAATACAAAAATTAGCCAGGCATGGTGGCACGTGCCCTACTCAGGAGTCTGAGGCAGGAGAATTGCTTGAACCCAGGAGGTGGAGGTTGGAGCCGAGATCACGCCACTGCACTCCAGCCTAGGCAACAGAGCAAGACTCCAACTCACACACAAAAAAATAATAATAAGTGAAGCTGGTAAAATTTGAGAAAAGGTTGCTGATTCCGTATAATAATTCATTGAAAGCTTTAATGGTATGTTAATTTCAGGACATAATTTATATTATCCCTGAGGTGTGAATGACATAAGTTAACCTTAGTTTGACTATTTCAATTACTTCCACATTCTGGACTCTCTTTGTTACCATTCTTGAATAATTTTTAAGAGTTAAAAATTATTATTTCACATAGCAAGAAGCCTACACTGGAGTGGCTCCCTGGCTAGTTCATTCTATTTAATTTGATGACTATTGGATGTCTTTATGTTGCTGGGTTCCTTCTCTTTTCCACTTTGCCATCTCAGATAAATTCCCCTCATTTAACAAGACAGTTGCAGCAGGGCCAGGTATTCTTTCAATACGTAGATGAGAATATCCAGGGGAAGAAGAGGCATTTCTTCCCATATGTGTCTCTTCATCACTGAAGAAAACTTTCCCTCAAGTTCCCTAGCAGACTTCTGGTCAGGTCTCACTGGTGAGATTGAATAATTTTAAAACATTCCCTTGCATTCAGAATTTGTAGTATTTAAGTAGTTATTTGTGAAGTTTATTCTTAACATAAAATGTAAATGTTTAAACAGAAAAGGAAAACACTAGTGTCTCACATTGACAATTAAAGCCACTGTGGCTACCTCATTATTTTGGATCCTGGCAGAAATCATAAGTAATTTAGTTAATTTTCACCAAAATTATCTCAGTGAAGTTCATGTACATCAAGTGTTTAAGAATAAATTTTCATTCAGATCAGTGCCCTAGTTTCTGACAATTTAATGTATTTTTCTACAGATTTGGAACTTTAACCTTGACAAAAGTTATAAATACTATGATTATCTCAATGTCAATATTATGCTTAAAAATAATCCTGCTTGAGGTAAAAGGATCTTATATAGAAAAGTCATGCATTTATGACTAGGGTCATTTACATTTCTCTTGCATTAACTCTATTTTGACGTGCTTACTATTGAGCAAGGAAAAGCACAAGAATGTAGTTATTACAGTCAACTTCCCACCAGTTCCAACCTCATTTTCTGCTGCAAACATCTAGGGACATGGGAGGTTCTCTAAATAATTCACTAATATGAAAAAGGGCTGAGAGCCAAATGTATTAACTTACTAATGAGATTTACGTATGTAGGTGCAGACTATAGATTATGACGGCCCATAAAAATAATATCCTATATGCCCCTGAATCCACATGTATGTCTACAAAATGTAAACTGTCTGAGGTAATCATGATTATATGATCAAAGAAGGGCTATTTTTAAAAAGTTACTTTTGATAAACTATATGTGATTTAAACCATGAAGCTTCCCCTTTGAAGTGGTTATAGTTGTATTTGCAATTGTCAGCATTAACTAAGTTCAACAACTTAGAGACCAGCAACCCCCAGGGATGCACTCATTGCTGGAAAATGCTGAAGCCTTTTTATAATGCCACTCAGGATGAAGAAGTGATGGGCTGATGGGGCAAATCTTAGAAATGGTTTATTTTTGCAGCCTGCAGAGAAAATGTACTACTTTAAAAGTATTTTTTCAATTTAATTTAATTACAAAATCAATGCATAGGCATAGTAAAAATCTAAATAGGAAAGAATGATATAATAAAAAATAAAAATATCACTGTCCTCTCAAACCCAAGTCTCACTCCCAGAGGCGTTCATTAGAAAATTACAAACAGGTTCTTGTTTGTTTGTTTGTTTGCTTCTTTGAGACAGAGTATCAATCTGTCACCCAGACTGGAGTGCAGTGGCTTGATCTCAGCTCACTGCAACCTCCACCTCCTGGGCTCAAGTGATTCTCGTGCCTCAGCCTCCCAAGTAGCTGGGACTACAGGCGCACGCCACCACGCCTGGCTAATTTTTTATGTAGAAACAGGGTTTTACTATGTTGCCCAGGCTGTTCTGAAACTCCTGGGCTCGAGAATCCACCTGCCTGGACTCCAAAAGTGTTGGGATTACAGGCGTGCCCCACCATGCCAAGCCATAAACAGGTTATTTTGTAGTGTCTCAAAAAAAAAAGTCCTATGCATTAACAATCATATATATGCTTCTTGTTTTCTTTTTCTTTTTCTTTCTTTTTTTTTTTTTTTGAGACAGGGTTAAGCTTACTCTTTCACCAAGGCTAGAGTACAGTGGTGAGATCAGATTCACTGCAGCCTCAATGTCCTTGGTTCAAGCTATCCTTTCACCTCAGCCTCTGGTGTAGCTGGGACTACAGGCATGTACCACGATGCCCTGATAATTTTTTTATTTTTTGTAGATATGGAGTCTCCTTTTGTTGCTCAGCTGGTCTCAAACTCCTAGGCTCAAGTGATCCTCCCTCCCGTCCTGCATTTTTTAAATCTAACCAAAAATGCAGTTTTTCAAATACCTTCTGTACCTAGCTTTTAAAATTTTAAATATCTTGAAAATTTTTCCAAATCAGCATATATATGTGATTCATTTATTTATTCATTCAGCAAGTATTTATTAAGTGCTAGGGACTGTATTAGGTGCCAGGAATAAAAAGGTGAATAAAACCGACAATGACTTTTCTCTCACAGGACTTATACTGCAGTGAGGGTATAAAAGTAGGTAAGTAAAAAAAAAAAAAAAAAAAATTACAGATTATGCTAAGTGTTAATGAAGGAAATAAAAAGGGAGATGTGTTGGAGTTGGTCCACTTTAGACAGGTGGGGGAAATGTGGTCTCTCTGAGAAGTTGATATTAAAATTGAGAAAGGAAAGGAAAATTGAGATCAAAAAAAGGATTGAGGGTATAAAAGTATGTAAGTTAAAAAAAAAAAACAAGAAAATTGCAGATTATGCTAAGTGTTAAGGAAATAAAAAGGGAGATGTGTTGGAGTTGGCCCACTTTAGGCAGGTGGGGGAAATGTGGTCTCTCTGAGAAATTGATATTAAAATTGAGATCAAAAAGGAAAGATTAAAAAATCCGAGACAAGAGAATTCCAGGCAACAGTAAAGGCCTTGGAATGTGAAAATTGTTTGATATGTTCCAAGAACTAAGAGTAGGCCACAGTGACTGAAGCATCACCAGAAAGGAGAAGCAGTAAATGAGGTAGGCCATATGAAGATAGGTGGATTTTTTTCCTTTTTAAAATGTCTTTTAAAATATTATTTATTGGCCAGGCCTGGTGGCTCACACCTGTAATCCCAGCACTTTGGGAGGCTGAGGTGGGAGGATCACAAGGTCAGGAGTTCAAGATCAGCCTGACCAATATGGTAAAACCCTGTCTCTACTAAAAATACAAAAATTAGTCGGGCATGGCGGTGTGTGCCTATAATTCCAGCTACTCAGGAGACTGAGGCAGGAGAGTTGCTTGAACCTGGGAAGATGGAGTTGCAATGAACTGAGATCAGGCCACTGCACTCTAGCCTAGGCAACAGAGCAAGACTCTGTCTCAAAAAATATATATATATTTATTGTATGCCAAATGTGGTGGCTCACACCTGTAATTCCATCACTTTGGGAGGCTAAGGTGGGTGGATCACTTGAGGTCAGGAATTCGAGACCAGCCTGCCAACATGGTGAAACTCTTGTCTCTACTAAAAATACAAAAATTAGCCAGGAAGTGGTGGCAGGCACCTGTAATCTCAGCTACTCGGGAGGCTGAGGCAGGGGAATTGCTTGAGCCCAGGAGGCAGAGGTTGCAGTGAGCTGAGATCACTTCACTGCACTCCAGCCTTAGTGACAGAGTGAGACTCTATTTCAAAAAAAAAAAAGGAAAAAAATTGTTTATTGTAGTAAAATACATGTAACACAATTTACCATCTTAACCATTTTTAAGTCTATAGTTCAGTGTTAAATACATACCATCCACAGATTAGGAGAAAACATTTGGAATATATAAAGAACAAAAATCATAATTTGTTTTGCTAGGCTTAGATATTCATACTCTGTGTATGCCAAGGTGAGAGGATCACTTGAGGCCAGGAGTTGGAGACCAGCCTGGCCACTCTTGTCAGTATCCCTTGATTCACAAAATTTTTTAATTTGATGAAGTACAATTTATTTTTCCTTTTGTTACCTGTGCTTTTGGCATTAGAGCCAAAAAATCACTGCCAGATCCAATGTCATGAAGATTATTCCCTATGTTTTCTTCTAGAATTTTATAGTTTTAACTCCTAAATTTAGGTCTTTGATCCATTTTGAGTTAATTTTGTTCTATGATGTCAAATAAAAGTCCAACTTCTCCTCCTTTCTTCTTCTCCTCCTCCTCTTCCTCCTCCTCTTCTTCTTCTTCTTCTTCTTCTTTCTTTCTTCTTCTTCTTCCTCCTCCTCCTCTTCTTCTTCTTCTTCTTCTTTCTTCTTCTTCTCCTCCTCCTCCTCTTCCTCCTCCTCTTCTTCTTCTTCTTCTTTCTTTCTTCTTCTTCTACTGGATATCCAGTTTTCCCAACACCATTTGTTGGAAAGTCTGTCATTTCCACAGAGATGGTATTGGCACCCATGCAAAAATCAACTGATCATATACACAAGTGGATATTTTAAAAGTACAATGGGAAATTATGGATATTAGTAATCAAGGCTTCTAGGCAACTCTGAGTCCCTACATTGACTTTCTTAAGCCCTTTTGGAAGTGATAGATGCAAAAGAGAAAAGGAAATTCTAAACTCCAAAAATTCCTTTACTACGAGCAAAACATACAGTAGAGAACATTAAACTTGGTGTTTTTTTAACAAGAAACTATAGGAAAAATAAAAGTTTTGGTAGGAAGAGGAAACTCAAGAAATGAACCAAAGAAGAGAGGAAGTTAAGGAAGTCTTCAATAGAGATGAAGAAATACAAAGGCTTCAACAGAAAAAGAGAAAGGAAGAAAAAGAAAATGAAAGGGCCAGGCACAGTGGCTTACACCTGTAATCCCAGTATTTTGGGAGGCTGAGGTGGGCAGATCACTTGAGGCAAGGATTTTGAGCCCAGCCTGGCCAACATGGTGAAAACCCATCTCTACTAAAAATACAATCATTAGCCAGGCATGGTGTCAGGAGCCTGTAGTCCCAGCTACTCAGGTGGCTGAGGCAGGAGAATCACTTAAACCCAGGGGGCAGAGGTTGCAGTGAGTGAAGATCCCACCACTCCAGCCTGGGCAACAGAGCGAGAGACTGTCTCAAAACAAACAAAAAAAAAAAAAAAGAAAAGAAAAAAATTTGTAGTATATTTACATAAGGGAAATGGTAATTCAGCAATAAAAAGGAATTAACTGTTGTAACACACAACCACATGGATGAATCTCAAAATAATTATGCTGACTGAAAGCAGCCAGACCAAAACACAGTGCATACTGGCCCATCAAACTGTATACATTAAATATGGGGCAGTTTTTTGTATGTCAATAAATCCTCAATAACACTAAATAAAGTATATACTGAATGATTTCATTTAAACAAATTATGGAAAAAGCAAATTGATCTATAGTGACAGAAAACAAATCAGTGGTTCCCTGGTGCAGTTGAGCAGAGTGATGTGAGGGTGATTTTTGAATTAGGGTATGAAGAAATGTTTATGGATGATTAATATGCTGATTATCTTGAATGTGGTGATGGTTTCACAGGTAATGGTTCCACATATGTCAAAACTTATCCAATTTTTCATTTTCAATATGTGCAGTTTTTATGTCAATAAAGCTGTGCTAAACAAAAGCAATTTTTGCTTTTGTAACGTAAGTGGAACTGAAAATCTGTATCCATTCTTTGTCAGAATTCCTGTATCTTTCATCATATCCTTGTAATCTTTTCTCACTTTGTAAAGAAAAGTGAGCTCATGAGATTCACAGCAATACCCTCACACTTTAAAGTTAAGGTTCCCCTGTGTGCAGACACTATTAGCAGCCTACCCAACAGGTGTCTCTCTTCCCTGTCAGAGTCCACTTTCCCATATTATAAACTGATAATGCCTGGACTAGTAAGCCAACCTCCGCTGCCTGGGTTCAAGTGATTTCTCCCGCCTCAGCCTCCCAGGTAGTTGGGACTACAGGCACGCGCCACCACAGCCAGCTAATTTTTTGGAATTTTTAGTAGAGACGGGGGTTTCACCATGTTGGCCAGGCTGGTCTCGAACTCCTGACCTCAGGTGATTTGCCCGCCACGGTCTCCCAAAGTGTTGGGATTACAGGCGTGAGCCACCGCGCCCGGCCTTTTAGGGCATATTCTGCTCGTTTACATTCACTGCAAACTGGTAGATTAATCATTGACTAACTCTAGCAGAGATACTCCTAAGCCTGAAAAGCCCCTGCGGAAGTCACAAAGTCCCCAACATAAACTTGTGCAGCACAGGGCGGCGCCGCACAGCGCTACCAAGGAAGAGAGCAAAGGTGCAGGTCTAACCGACCCCGCAAGCCCCTGCACTCAGCCCCCTTTCGCACCCGGGGAGGGGCGGGGCCACGTACCGGAAAAGGCGGGGCCCCCGGAGTGCCTAAGCGCTGCCCTCGGATGTCTGGCTTCCTTTCCCGCGGGGCCGGCGAGGGAGGAAGAAGTTCGGAGAGCCGTGGATCATGCTCGTGTGGCGGCGGCGGAGCCTGAAGACCAGTCACTGGACGCTGCGAGGTGAGAGTGATTGCAGTCTTAGTTCCCCGTCCCCTACGTGCGGCTTCCTCCGCCATGTGGGTGCCGGCGCGGCCCCTGTGTCTTCCCCAGGCGCCAGCGGAGCGGGCGGCGGCTGCGTAGGCCAAAAGGCTACCCTCCCGGCGCCCCCAAGGTCCACGAGCTTTCCCCCTGAGCCATCTGCGCAGTCGCGTTTTGAGAGTAACCACCCTGAGAGTCTTACCTGACCTTGTTCGGTCAACACCGCTTCACTGTCCTCTGCTCAGAAACTGGTCAAGGACCTTCTGACTTAAGGAGGCGCCTGCAGGGGACCGCCGAGACCGCCGGGGGCTTTGTGCTCCACCCGGCCTTGGCCAGATCTCCCTTGGGTACCCTGCAAAGCTGTGCATGCGGCCTTGGCGGTTTCAGGCTTTTAGTGGGCAGCTTATTTTCCTTAAAAGGGAGCATTTTATAAATGGGGAGGTGACTATCCCTTAGATGTCAGGATGACCCTTATTTAACCGTACTTTGTGAGTGGCTTTGAAATTTTAGTAAGCACAGTTTACAGAGTCAGTACTAGTCACGGCCCATTCATAGAGCTAGCCGGTATTTGTAAAACGCTCTAAAGTCAAGGCGTGGAGGTTGGAGAACACGTGCAAGTATAGAAAGCCCTTAGGCTAAATGCCTGCCACACACAGAGACGCTTGCATTTACATAGAGACGTGTATTTCTGGACATAATACAGAATAAACTGAGTCAGCAGCTGGGGGGCTGGAAAAACCTGCTAACTACTCAGAAACCATTTTTTTTCTTTTTTCTTTTGGAGACAGTCTCATTCTGTCGCCCAGGCTGGAGTGCAGTGGCGGGATCTCGGCTCACTGAAACTTCCGCCTCCCGGGTTCAAGCAATTCTATGCTTAAGCCTGCCGAGTAGCTGGGATTATAGGCGCCCACCACCACCTCCAGCTAATTTTTGTATTTCTAGTGGAGACGGGGTTTCACCATCTTGACCAGGCTGGTCTTGAACTGACCTCATGATCCACCCACCTCTGCCTCTCAAAGTGCTGGAATTACAGGCATGAGCCACCGCGACCGACCACAGAAACAAATTTTAAAATTGCATAGCTCATCAGTGAGACTTGGTATAGTTGTTGTTTTTATTTATTTCCTTCAAATTTGAAATGCATTGCTTCGTCTTGAAATAATCGTTAACTGGCAAGAGGATGAATGTCATGGCTTTTACTTAAAATATTTTTGGTATTATTTTTGAGGCTTCAGTAGCTTGAATTCTGTTTTCTCTGGTAAGTGCTAAAAATTTCCGAAGTCAATATTTAATAAAATAGGTAGTACAGGGAAGTTCTGAAGCATAATAAACACAAAAGAATCCACCGATCCGTTTGAGAACTACATTACCAATACTAGGGTGTCTTGTTGACATTCCCCTGCCTCCTATTCAGAGGTACCCACCATCTCGAATTTTGTGCGAGTCGGTCTTTTTGTTTCGGGAGGGGGGAGGAGCGGGTGGGGATAGCAGTTTTATTATGTATATGCATCTCTATAAACATCTTTTAAGCTTTGTGGGGGTTTTTTTGTTTTTGTTTTTTTTGGAGATGGAGTCTCGCTCCCATCGCCTAGGCTGTAGTGCAGTGGCTCAGTCTCGGCTCACCGCCACTTCCACCTCCTGGGTTCAAGCGATTCTCCTTAGCCTCCTGAGTAGCTGGGATTACAGGTATGTGCCACCATGCCCGGCTAATTTTTTATATTTTTAGTAGAGACGGGGTTTTGCTATATTGGCCAGGCTGGTCTCGGAACTCCTGGCCTCAGGTGATCCACCCGTGTAGTATTAAAAGGCGTGAGCCACCAGGCCTGGCCCATTTTTTATGCTTTGTAAAGATAGAATTATCCATGTAGTTGTCTAGTTCCAAGTCATTTCCTATTGCTGTCTGGCAATTATTCTCCTGGGGTGCTGTATGATTTTTTTACCCAGGCCATGCCCTTTGCAGTTTTTGGTTAACTTGGGACTTAATTTTACAGGAATGTGTCCAGTAAAAATGCCCACATAAGTATCTCTTCTCTAAAAACTGCTAGATTTGCCATTATAATCTTTTTAGGTGAAAGTCTTCATGCTAGTTTTTATACATCTAAACCTGGCTCATAGCTCATCCTGGTCAAGCTGTGAGACAGAAAAGCAATGGCTGTGTACTCACTAGGACAATTGCGTCTGCTTCCTGGGTTCAAGCAGTTCTTCTGCCTCAGCCTCCCCAGGTGCTGGGATTATAGGCATGAGCCACCACGCCCAGCCAGTACTTTTTTTTATTAAAAAATGGGTTAAGAGTCTGAAACGTGGGTTGTAAGTACCTAATGAGAGTCTCTTCCTGGACCATTCCTACATATAAGATGCCAAACAAATGCAAATAAAAATGGGAATTCAAAATGTAATATTTAATTTCCAGGTGCAAGAAAGCCTTTGAGTTGAAGATGTATGAAGGTCATCATGACAGATGTTTTCCAAAAACTTGTAGAAGTCTGTGAAATAACTACTAGGATCACACAGCATGTATTGAGGTACCTAAAATTAATGTTATGTATTCTTGACAGATAGGATTAATAGCTGGCACAATGATGACTTAAATTAATTTTTGCCGTTTACCCAGCTGAGAGTGTCTTTGAAGAAATAATTTTAAGACTGAGATGCCAGTAATCTACATTGATTAATTACTGACATGCATGTAAGGCAATATTTAATTAAGAAGGGTGAATGAATATTTTTCTTTAGCATATAGGTTGCTGTAGATGAATGTTCTTCGCTGTCGTGTTTAAAAATACTTCTGCTTCGTTGCCTCAAGTAAGTGTGATTTGTCTAGCAACTGTATCTGCTGATAGTTCAGAAAGTATCTGATAAACTCCAAAGGGTGGGGGCTGATTCTTCTTGATGTTGCCTTTGCATTTGTGTATTCTCAACATTAATTTTTTGAGGGACATTTGTTAATATTGAGGTTATATGAGAGCTTTGAGTATGGAATGATTTTCACTGTTGGTTTCTGATTTTGTTTTGGAGGTGTGGCATGCAACATTTTGGAAAGAAAATTGAAGACTGTCAAGAAAACATGAACAGAAGTAAATGATGAAATGAGTATTTTATTTGATGTTGATAACATCACAATAAATTATGGAGAAAAATATGTGTTTGGCTAATTGTTTAAATTGCTGAACAATAAAATGTTTTAAATCAACTCTAAAGAGCTCCATTCTCATAGTCACTAGTCAGACCTGTTTTTAACATACTTGAAAGAATATAATCTTGTCAATAATTGGCTTATTTGTGGGTGGTGATTCTCATTGAGGCGAACAGGTGGGGAGACATTGCTTGTACCTCTAGGTTCCCTGTTTGGCCTCCCCTTCAGAGCCTGCTGTTGTCCCAGGCAGTTGGATTCTTAAAACTTCTTAATGCCAAATAGCAATCGTTTCACCTTTTTTATTCAGTTTGCTTTCATCTTTGTGAACAAAAAGTCATCCTAATACTAGTACACGTAGTAACTAAGCAGTATGCTATGTTATGAGAAATAAGACTGAACAGGCCAGTCTGTCTAGGACTAAATTGGTAAGAATTCTAAAACTGAATTTATATCTGGGTGAATGAAGGCTTACAGCTAAATCTTCTGTTGAGTACTAGCTTATAAATTACTTTTACCAAGGTTATAATTTACATATGATAAACTGTATAAAACCTGTATAGCAACATCTTAGTCACTTCCCTCAAGTATAGACTTGTGGGGTATAAGTACAGTTTGGTTACATGGGTATATGAAGTAGTTTGGAGTCAGATTTTTGTGCAGCCATTACCTGAATGGTGTAGTTTGTACCCATTAAGTAATTTTTCACCCCACTCCCTTCTAATTATCCAATAACTTTTAAAACACCATTGGCATCATATTTAATATTAATGTATTACCTCCCATAATTGTTTATCTTTCTGAATGTACACTTACAGTCTTTAGGTACTGAAATAAAAGTTGTAGTAAATGCAACCCCTGTAATGAGAAATGTGAACATTTAATTTTTTGTACGGAAGTGACCCTCTTTGAGACAGGTTGGGAGGGTCCTTTGAGCTGGGGAGACTAAGGTGGCAGTGAGCTGTAATTGCATCAGTACACTCCGGCTTGGGTGACAGCTATATAAATATAGATAATAAAAGTCATTTTTGTGCTATGCATGGTGGCTCACCCCTGTAATCCCAATGCTTTGGGAAGCTGAGGTACTGAGATGGGAAGATAAGTTGAGACCAGCCTGGGAAACATGTCAAAACCCTGTCTCTACAAAAAATGTAAAAATTAGCCCAGGGTGGTGGCATGTGCCTGTAGTCTGAGCTACTTGGAAGGCTAAGGTGGTAGAATTGCTTGAGACTGCAACGTCGAGGCTGTAGGAAGCTGAGGTGGTGCCATTGCACTCTAGACTGGGTGACAGCCCCTGTCTCAAAAAAAATGTTTTTAAACTTTCAAATTGTAAAAGATCCTAGTTTTATAAAATAGGAATGTGTTTTGACTTCACCCCATACAGAGCCAGAAATGTTTGAAATATAGTATTTGAGACACAAAGGTCTTAATATTACAGAACTCTAATATGTAAGTATTTTGTTGAAAACTACCTTTGTCGCTGAGTGCGTTGGCTCACATCTGTAATCCCAGCACTTGGGGAGGCTGAGGCAGGCAGATCATCTGAGGTCGGGTGTTTGAGACCAGCCTGGCCAACATGGTGAAACCCGTCTACTAAAAATACAAAAATTAGCCGGTCGTGGTGGATTGCACCTGTAATCCCAGCTACTTGGGAGACTGAGGCAGGAGAATTGCTTGAACCCGGGAGGTGGAGGTTGTAGTGAGCCGAGATTGCCCTACTGCACTCCAGCCTGGGCAACAGCGAGACCCTATCTCAAAAACACTACCTTTGTCTTCTGAAAACTAATACTGTTTAGTCCCTGCTACTAGTTAGGTATTCAGTAATAGTGAACAACTTCCTCTGGAGAGTGGGAGAGGTCCAGCTGCATAGTTAAGCAGCCTTATGAAGGGACCAATTTTGAAAGAATTGATGAATGGTAGCATCTTGGTTAACAAAGTGGCAATCTGGTAATGACATTCTGCTTTTCTGTGAATAGAACTGATCTTTTATTAAAATTATGAAAACTGTGAACTAAAAAGGATTATAAATTTTACAAGATAGGTTTGTTTTTTCAGGATGCCCCTATCTATTTTTTTTTTTTTTTTTTGAAACGTCTCTCTCTGTTGCCAGCCTGGAGTGCAGTGGCACAATCTCGGTTCACTGCAACCTCTGCCTCCTGTGTTCAAGAAATTCTCCTGCCTCAGCCTCCTGAGTAACTGGGACTACAGGCGCGCGCCACCACGCCTAGCTAATTTTTGTATTTTTAGTAGAGACGGGGTTTCACCATGTTGGCCAGAATGGTCTTGATCTCTTGACCATGATCAGCCCACCTCGGCCTCCCAAGGTTACAGGTGGGAGCTACCTTGCCCGGCCAATGCCCCTATCTTTTTAAAGCAGGTATCTTCTCTCCAAAAATGAGGACTAGATTTGCAAATTGGTTTATTTGCCTTTTGGAACCTTTCTTGTAACCAGTTAGGATTAAAGAGCCAATTTATACGTTATTGGCTCCTTGGTTCCCTGTATTTTCATTTAACCTGGCATATACATAAGGAGAACTTCCAAGGCTTTTCCTGATTCCATATTTAGGGCTTCTAAAACCGTGGTATGTAATGGACATGTCAATAATAAAGTAGGAAAAGGCCTTACATTTAAAGCTTCACATTTAAGGTATTTACTCATCAGTTCAGCAAGTTCACAAGTGGAAGAAAAATGTTTTAGAATAATTTGTAGGTAAAGAGTTATTGCCATCTTGTGACAATAGAGTGAACTAACATAAAGGTTGCCATTTTTCACATTGCTTAGATTACAACATTCTTTACATTTTTACCTGTTCACCGCTAGTATTCTGGGCTAACCACAAGGTTTTTCTTTATAGTATTCTGCTTGACAACTTTATCATTTCAAATTGCCCACATTGTTCTAAGTTTTAAAATTCTGTTGGTTTTAGAGGTTTGTATTAGTATTTATCCTGCTAGCAATTTTGAGGGGACTATATTTTGCATGTTTTAAAAGAGTATTATAATATATTCCTGTACACGTATTATGGAAGCATTTATTCAAAGTTACTTTCAAAATACTCACACTTTTTCTCCACTGCTTAGGTAGGAATGAACAAAATTCCTCAAATTGCTTATTCATCACTAGAGAAAATAGTTGTCCCAGGTCCATATGTGGCAATAAACTGTTCCAGCTGTTGTTGGCATTGAGTCAGATAGAGATCCCTTTGCTCTAAGTATTCTTCATTATACAATTCAAATGGAAATACTGCATTCGGAGCAACACAAAATACAGTGGCCCCTAAATGAAGAAGATAATAGAGTGTAAATGACAAATACTCCTTAAAATGGCAAATATGAAATCACATTTTCAACCAAAATACTTTAATAGAATCTTAAAAATTAAGTCTGAGCCCATGTGATTCTGTGAAAAATAAAAGTTAAAAACTTAAGTTATGACCTGTTCAGTAGAGTATTTCAATAATCATTATTGAAATCCGACCCTTGTTTTCTGAAACCCAGAAAGCAGGTTCAGTAAATGCACAAACATTGGTACCAGGGCCAATGGAAGAAGTATGTCGATGTTTATATTTTAAAGTTTGGAACTACAGAAATGTGTCTTCTACTGAAATAGTCATTACAGTTTTGAAGCCGAAGAGTGATGTGAGGAGGTGACAGGAGTAGGAAGAAAAGGCACTGGAAGGTAGGGAAACACAATCTTTATTTGATATAGCTTAAATGGATGATCAAAGATCAAAGACATTGTAGTACATTTCTCAGTTGTTAAAACCATTCACATAAAGGCAGACAATCTATGGAAAGGTTTCAAGACCATTCTGTGGGGAAAGGACAGACTCACTTGGGATTTGGCAATGATTTCATTGATGAAATCTATATTTGATGGAATGTCACATCAAAAGTACAGGCACCAAAAGAAAATATAGGTAAATGGGACCACATCAAAATTTAAAACTGCCTAAAACAATACAATCAACAGTGAAAAGGCAACCCATGGAATGGGAGAAATACTTGCAAATCATATCTCTGATAAAGGGGTCTGTAAATCCACAATAAGAAAACAATCATCAAAAAAATAAGCAGAGGACTAAAGTAGGCATTTCTCTAAAGTAAAACAAATGACCAATAAGCATATAAGAAAGATGCTCAACATCCCTAATCACTAGGAAAATACAAATCAAAACTATAATGAGATACCACCTCACACCCAGAAGGATTTATTATAAAAATAAATAACAGGCTGGGCGTAGTGACCCACGCCTGTAATCCCAGCACTTTGGGAGGCCAAGGTGGGCGGATCACAAGATCAGGAGTTCAAGACCAGCCTGACCAACATGGTGAAACCCCATCTCTACCAAAAAATACAAAAATTAGCCGGGGTGGTGGCACATGCCTGTAATCTCAGCTACTCAGGAGGCCGAGGCAGGAGAATCGCTTGAACCTGGAAAGCGGAGGTTGCAGTGAGCAGAGATGGCACCACTGCACTCCAGCCTGGGCGACAGAGTGAGACTCTGTCTCAAAAAATAATAAAAATAAAAATAAAAACAGACAATGACAAGTGTTGGAGAGGATGTGGAGAAATTAGAACCTTTGTGCACTGTTGGGAATAGGAAATGGTGCACCCACTGTGGACAACAGGATGGCAGTTCATCAAAAAGAGTAAACAATTACTGTATGATACAGCAATTTTACTTCTGGGTATATACCCAAAAGAATTGAAAGCAGGGTCTCAAAGAGAATATTAGCACACCCATGTTCATAGCAGTGTAATTCACGATAGTCAAATATGAAAGCAACAGAAATATGCATTGACAGGTGAATGGATAAATAAAACACTGTATTTACATACAATAGGATATTATTCAGCCTTAAAAAGGAAGGAAATTCTAATACATGCATAATATGGATCAACCTTGAGAACATTATGCTAAGTCAAATATGCCAGTCATGAAAGGACAAATGTATGATTCTACTACCTAGAATAGTCAAATTCATAGAGGCAGTAGAGTTATGGTTGCCAGGGGGAGTAGAGGAGGAAATGGGGAGTTAATGTTTAATGGGTAAGCAGTTTCAGTTTGGAAAGATGAAAAAGTTCTGGAGATGAACAGTGGTGACGGTTGCACAACAGTGAATGTGAATGTACTTAACACTATAGAACCAAACATTTTAAAATGGTTAAAATAAGTAGATTTGATGTATATTTTACTTCAATTTAAAAATTGACCATGAGGAGTTAAGCTCTTCTCTTTTATTCATTAATTCATTGAACAAATACTTAAATGTGACAGGCCAAGCATACAGTTGCTAGCCAAACACTGACTACCTTCCTAGAGCCTCTTAAGAAGAGCCTTAGACTTCTGAGTGCTCCCTTTCCTACCTAACCTTCTCTGAAAGCTTACTGTCCCTTAAGAACACTGCTTTCCTTGTGTCTCTCCAAAATGAAGCTATTTTTTCCCAAACATCCCACATACATAGTGTCACAAGATACAATCGGAGCCTAGCTTGCAGCCCCTCTGTTACTTCCAGACCATTATTTCCCCTGCTTCTCTTTCGGTAAAAATCCCTTCTCCTTTGACGCTCAGTGCCACCTGGTTTTACCATCCTTCTCCTTCTATAGCCAACCAGCAGCTCTCAGCACTTGGCTCACAATCTTTCTTTCTTCCCTAATGCCTGACATAAAGCGATTTCATGTGGATGACCCATTTAATTCCCTTGAGATGTCTCCCACCTTTCTCTTCCTCCTCAGCCATACATCCCACCGTTATAGGAAACTAATATGACAAGAAACTTACTTCGAAACCTTGATTTCCCACTCACTTCAAAACCACAACCCACTCCCCTATACTACCTCCTCTGCTTCCAGCTCACTTGCTTAAATGTTTCAGGTCTACTTCAGAGACCTCCAATCTGCTTCCTTCAATTCACTTCCTTCTTTAACCAGCTTAAGAGTCCCCTCCCTCATCAGTCCCCGCACTCCTTTGCCCCTCAGCACCACTCTGCCACACTCACCTATCAAAACCTCAACTCTGCACGAACCCAACCATTCACCTTGTGCTGGCAGGAAGGCTGCTAGGCAGAAAATCACACAACTGGTATTTCTTTTCCCTTTAAGTGAATCACAGTACCTTTAAACAATCTCTGCCTGCCTGGCATGTTTCCCTCAGACACATCTAGCCCCCATAATGACTATTATATTCCATTATTTTCTCCTCAAACCTTTCATTTTCAGCTGATGACATTGAGTAAAGTGTATGGCCAAACCTACAAACTTACCTGGTTCTGTATCCATTTTCTTCCCATCTGTAAAATGAAAAAGTGACTCATCTGTCAGAGGCTAATACATACACCCTGGATCCTATCCCCTCTCACCATTTTTATACTTCACACGTTGATCTTCCTCTCTTTCTATAGTATTACTAGTTTATTCTTTACTGCACATCATATGATTTAATACCTTCTATCTTAAAAAAAAAAAAAAAGTTCCTTCCTGAACCACACATCCTCCTCCAGCTTTCCCTCACTTCTTTTCTCATCTTCATAGTTTGTCTATGTGTGCTGTCTCCATAGCCTCATCTCCATTCCCATGCCACTGAAATAGCTCTGATCATGGCTACCTACAACCTTTATGTTACCAAATTGAATCTCACTCAAACTCTCAGTAGCATGTGATTCAGTTGATCACTCTGCTCCTTTCTAGAAACACGCTCATTTCTTAGAAAGAAAATCACACAACACTTGATTTTCTTTCTACATTCTAGCTGTTGCTTCTAAGCCTTCTTTGTTAGTTCCTCCTCCACAACCCGTTTATAAATATTGGAATCTTCAAGGGCAGTCCTGGAGTTTTTACTAGTCTCTAGGTGATTTCATCCATTCCTTGGCTTTGAGTACCATCTCTATGCTGGTGATTCCTAAATTATATTCCTAGGTTAAAACTTTTCTCTAAGCTCCAGATTCTTTTATCTCTCTATTGATATGTCTGTAGGATATCTCCTCTTTTGTATAAAAATGATATAGATATATCTTTTTGCTGTTGTTTTTTGAGACAGAGTCTTGCTCTGTCACCCAGGCTGGAGTATGCGGTCTCGGCTCACGGCAACCTCCACCTCCAGGTTCAAGGATCAAGATATACATATATAATTTTTTTAAAGGAGATGTCCTAAACACACACACACACACATACACATATATATATTTGTTTTGTTTTGAGTCAGTCTTGTCACCTAAGCTAGAGTGCATGAACTTGGCTCACTGCAACCTCCACCTCCCAGGTTCAAGCAATTCTCCTGCCTCAGCCTCCCGAGTAGCTGGGATTACAGACACATGCCACAATGCCCAGCTAATTTTTGTATTTTTAGTAGAGACAGGGTTTCACCAAGTTGGCCAGGCTGGTCTTGAACTCCTGACCTCATGATCCACCCACTTCAGCCTCCCAAAGTGCTAGGATTACAGACGTGAGCCACCGCACCCAACCATCTTTGTTTTAAATTAAGATGGTGGGGAGAGATCCAAGATGGCCGATTAGCAACAGCTCAGGAATGTAGCTCCCAGTGAAAGCGCAGAGAATGAGTGAACGCCACACTGTGGGTGACGAATTTTTGTTGCCCACAGACTGGGAGATTCCCAGCAGAGGAGCCACACGGGTCACCAGTGTGACTCTTTTGGCTGGTGCAGCTGTTTTGCCATGCTTCTCGGTGCTTCTCGGTGCAGAGTGTACGGGACGGACAGGCTCAGCTGGTCCCATCCCCACAAGGAAAACAGCAATTGGAAGCGCTGAGGACTGAGAGTTTCACAGCAAGCAAGCGAACCCGGGAAGGTCCGGCTCTGTGGGGAACGGGCATCCGCCAAAGGAAAACTAAGAAACAGAAAAAACTTCATCACCAGGCGGAGAGAGATCCAAGATGGCCGTGTAGCAGCAGCTCAGGATTGTAGCTCCCAGTGAAAGCGCAGAGAGTGAGTGGATGCTGCAACTGCAGACGAATTTTTGATGCCTACAAACTAGGAGATTCCTGGCGAAGGAGCCACATGGGTGGCCAGCATGACTCTTTTGGCCGGCGCGGCTGTTTTGCCGGTGCCCCGGTGCGGCGCTTCTCGGTGCAGAGTATACGCGACTGGGTGCCCTTTTAGTCGGGCTCCACTGGTCCCATCCTTACAAGGAGAACAGATATTGGAAGCGCTGAGGACTGACAGCAAGCACAGCTGAACCTGGGAAGCACAGCAAGCACAGCTGAACCCGGGAAGGCCCAGCTCTGTGGGGAAGGGGCGCCCCCCGAAGGAAAACTAAGGAACAGAAAAAACTTCACAACCAACAAGCCGGACGTCCACTCAGAGACCCAATCTGAAAGTTGGCAATTACAAAGACGACAGGTGAATAAATCCACAAAAATGGGAAGAAACCAGTGCAAAAAGGCTGAGAACACTCGAAATCAGAATTCCTCTCCTCCTACAGGGGATGGCAGCTCCCCATCAGCGAGACAAGGACTGACGGAGGATGAGTGTGATGAACTCACAGAATCAGGCTTCAGAAGGTGGATAATAAGAAACTTCTGTGAGCTAAAAGAACATGTTCTAACCCAATGCAAAGAAACTAAGAACCTTGAAAGAAGATTTAACAAAATGCTAAC
>CAUYQU010034732.1:0-10779 GCA_963574635.1 Cheracebus regulus | reverse complement strand
ACAGAAGTTTCTTATTATCCACCTTCTGAAGCCTAATTCTGATGATTCTTCACACTCGTTTTCCATCAAGCCTTGTTCCGTTACTGATGAGGAACTAGCATCCTCTGTAGGAGAGACTTTCTGATTTTGAGTGTTCTCAGTGTTTTTACGGTGACTTCTTGGCATCTTTATAGTTTTATCCGTCTGTCGTCTTTGTAATTACCAACTTTCAAATTAGGTCTCTGAGTGGATGTCCAGCTTGTTAATTCCCAGCTCCGGAATCTATGTAATTTTCACCATGGTGACCCGCAATGCTAGCTAAAACAGCAGTATTGAAATTCGTGGTGCTTTTCTGCCCCAGGGGTCTCCGGTGTGACTTCCCTCTTCAGTCCCTTTTTCAATCAGCTGAATGGACTGCTCTGCCTTCACAGAGCTCCAAACATCATCCAAAAGGAGACCCAGTCCCGTTTACTCCACACCAAGAGCCGCTGAGCCGAGGCACTGGCAAAAAAGCTGCGCCAGCTGAAAAGGTTGCGCTGGTGACCTGTGGGGCTCCTCCACTGGGAATGTCCTGGTCTGTGGGCAGCAAAAATTTGTCTGTAAGTGTGGCGTCCACTGGCTCTCTGAGCTTTTACTGGGAGCTGCAATCCTGAGCTGCTAGTGATCGGCCATCTTGGATCTCTCTCCAGGCAGTGTTTTTTAAATCCACTCTTCACACTCAACATTGAACACATGTCCTTAAAATGGAGCAATGCCGGGCTGGCCAGTGGGGATCCAGGAATCTTAACCACACAGAGTAGACGACAGGGCTAGAGACCAGGCAGGACCAGGCAGACACAAGGAGCATAATACATAGAAATGTGGTTCCTGGGCCAGGTGCAGTGGCTCACGCCTGTAATCTCAGCACTTTGGGAGGCTGACGCGGGCAGATCACTTGGAGTCAGGAGTTCAAGACAAGCCTGGCCAACATGGTGAAACCCCGTCTCTACTAAAGACACAAAAATTAGCCGAGAGTGGTGATGAGCACCCATAACCCTAGCTACTTGGGAGGCTAAGGCAGGAGAATCACTTGAACCCAGGAGGCGGAGGTGGCAGTGAACCGAGATCACACCACTGCCCTCCAGCCTGGGTGGCAGAGAAAGACTCTGTCTCAAAATAAATTAATTTAATTTAATTTAATTTTTAAAAAAAGAAAGATTCTTCCCTGAAAGCATCCAGAGAAAACTGAGATACTGCAGGACTGTGGACTTTAATTTTCCTTTGAGTCAGGATCTGTTTCCAAGGGTGATTTCTACTCACTTCTAACTCTATCACTTACACACATACACACACACACACTTACACACACACACACCTTGCAGCTTCAATTGTATGCTACTGTAAACATTATATAATCCCATCTGCATTTTACCAGACTTCTCTTAAAGGTCAAACCACCCCCTAGCAACCTAAAACCTACAGGCAAAAACCATGAACTTACAGTCACATATTCTTGTGCCTTTTTCTTTTTAAGCAAATGGCTCATTTAAAGTGACACAAAGTGAAGAACAACAGACAGAAAATGAATCATGTGGATTGAGACTGCACCTGTCAGCACATAGGCAGGAAGAAAAAGTTGAAGCCAAATGTGTCAATGTCAGCATGAGTCTTTTCATTAAAAGAAAGACCTTAACTGTTAGCATCACTCTTCACACCAGTTTTCAAAGTGTGGGAGAGAATATTTTCCAGTTTATATCAGAGAAGACAAAACACTGCAACACTAACGATAAAATGTGAACATCAATATTTCCTGGAAATCAGTATTGATAGCAAACACACAGCTTTGCCAGACCATCAGAAAGGTTAAGAACATAGAAAACTCCTGTAATGCTGGGCGGAATCAAAATGAAAGGTTGTCAGTCAATGAGAGACAAAGATGAGAGGCTCAGTGTGCTTTTCATGAATTAATGGAAATTCTGAAAGACAATACCAGGACTTTGGTTTTTAAAATTAAGAAATGGAAAATGGCCAACTCGTCATCATTTCCTCTTCTGTACTCTTTGTCTATTTTAAAACTGGCTTACCTAGATTTGAAAGTCTTCCTACGATCAATTTAAATGTAGAAGTCTACTACAAAAAATGACCTACTTAGAGTTCGGTGATATTTTAATAGACACTGCAAAGGCCACCTAGCACAACCATTTGAGTTTCAGATGATGAAATGGGGTCGCAAATCTGTTGAATGACTTTTCCACAGCGAGTTACCTAGTGAGTGGAGAATCGGGACTCCAATTCAGGTCTTCTAATGATCTTCATGTAACCCACAAACTCCTTTTTGTTTATATCACCTTGGATGAAAAAGGCAAAATGTTAGAATATGGAAAAAGTGTATAGTAACTCATTATTATTTTCAAAGAAGGAGCATTCACAAACACAAGAAGATGGCCAAAGGAGAAACTGGAGATAATAGTTACCTGTCACTGAAAAATTAACTCTTCACTTATTATGTTATAAGCTGTTTATTTTGTCCTATTTGGTACAGAGAAAAAAGAAGCCAGGCTTTCAAAGCAAGATTGCATTTATATTAGAACCCAAGATCTTCTTCCCCTTAGCAAGACCTCTCTCCCTGTCTGTTACTATTATAGGTGAGCTAAGTATGCAGAGAGTAAATATTTCATAATCTTAACATTTGCTGCCAGAAATACTCAGAGAGGGAACTGTTTTCATAAGAAAAAAAAAAGTTATCATATGTGGTTAAGATCACCATGAGCAAAGACAGGAAAACAAAAGAGATTACTGAAGTGCTTTGCATTATAAAGCAACAGAAACTTGGGTATGATGAGAGGGGAGGGGAAGGAGAAAATGATGACCATTTAAATGCACGCAAGCTAGGTGTGTCCCTGAAACTGTCAGAACCCTTGGGGAAGAAAGATAGTGGACCTAGTAGAGCCCCATTTAGCACACTGTTTGAGTGACAGCCTAAAGCACAAAGCAATCCCCAGCACACACCATATACACATTTGTGATGGCACGTGGCAAGTGAAAGTTGGTTCCACATTTGGCCAGTGGGGAGAACTGCGTGGTTTACACCGGCAGTCCTCAACCTTCTTGGCACCAGAGACTGCCTTTGTGGAAGACCACTTTTCCACGGACCAGTTGGGGGCTGACGGGGAATAGTTTCAGAATAATTCCAGTGCATTACATTTATTATGCACTTTATTTCTGCTATTGTTACATTGTCATATAATGAAATAATCATACAACTCACCATATCATAGAATCAGTGGAAGCCCTGAGCTTGTTTTCCTGCAATTAGATGGTCCCACCTGGGGGTGATGGGAGACAGTGACAGATTATCCAGCATTAGAGTCTCATAAAGAGCGAGAAACCTAGATCCTGCAGTTCACAGTAGGGTTTGGGCTCTTAAGAGACGCTAATGCTGCAGCTGATCTGACAAAAGCCGAAGCTCAGACAGTAATGTGAGCAATAGGGAGAGGCTGTAAATACAGAGGAAGCTTCACTCACTCACCTGCCGCTCACCTTCTGCTGTGCGGCCTGGTTCCTCTCAGGCCATGGATCGGAAGCGGTCCGTGGTCCATGGCCCATGGTTTGGGAACCCCTGGTTTACATGACTTGGCCAGGTAACTGAGAAGTACAAACTTCATCACGCAATATGACCTGGCCCCTTTGTGACATGGAACAAGGAGCAAATAAATACGACTCCTGCGGTTTCGAATTCCCTCTCTTCCTGTGTTTTCTGGTTTTGTTTGGTTGCTTTGCACTTTGATTGTTACTGTGATTCTGGAGATCTTGAGGAGGAAACTGCCTAGAGAAGGACCTCAATAATGACCCAGAAGGCTTTCACCAAATAATGGAGAAACCTTTTTTTTTTTTTGAGACGAAGTTTCCCTCTGGTTGCCCAGGCTGGAGTGCAGTGGCCTGACCTCGGCTCACTGCAACCTCTGCCTCCCAGGTTCAAGGATTCTCCTGCCTCAGCCTTTTGAGCAGCTAGGATTACAGGCATGCACCACCACATCCAGCTAATTTTGTATTTTTAGTAGAGATGGGAATTCTCCATGTTGATCAGGCTGGTCTCAAACTCCCAATCTCAGGTGATCCACATGCCTCGGCCCCTGAGAGTGCTGGGATTACAGGCATGAGCCACTGACACTACCCCCGGCCTCTTTTTTTTTTTTTTTTTTTTTTTGAGACAAACTTTCACCCTTGTTGCCCAGGCTGGAGTGCAGTGGCACAATCTCGGCTCACTGCAACCTCTGCCTCCTGGGTTCAAGCGATTCTCCTGCCTCAGCCTCCCAAGTAGCTGAGATTACAGGCGGGCACCACTATACCTGGCTAATTGTGCATTTTTAAGAGATGGGGTTTCACCATTTGGCTAGGCTGGTCTCAATCTCCTGGCCTCAAGTGATCCACCTGCCTCAGCCTCCCAAAGTGCTGGGATTACAGGCATGAGCCACCGCACCTGGCCAGTGGAGAAACTTTTAAGAGTAGACTTAACTTATAAGAATGCTGGCAGGGAGGCAGTTATTTCGAGGCTGGGGAGCATTGAGCCACGTGTCATGCCCTGCGCTGCCCAGACTAGTGAACAATACAGTCAGGATGGCTAAAGGTGACCGCAAGAAACCAAAGGGCAAGATGTCTGCTTATGCCTTCTTTGTGCAGATGTGCAGAGAAGAACATAAGAAGAAAAACCCTGAGGTCCCTGTCAGTTTTGCAGAATTTTCCAAGAAATGCTCTGAGAGATGGAAGACAATGTCCAGGAAAGAGAAATCTAAATTTGATGAAATGGCAAAGGCAGAAAACACACGCTATGATCAGGAAATGAAGGATTATGGACCAGCTAAGGGAGGCAAGAAGAAGGATCCTAATGCCCTCAAAAGGCCACCATCTGGATTCTTCCTCTTCTGTTCAGAATTTTGCCCCAAGATCAAATCCACAAACCCTGGCATCTCTATTAGAGGCGTGGCAAAAAAAGCTGGGTGAGAGGAAGAATAACCTAAATGACAGCAAAGAGCAGCCTTACCTCACTAAGGCGACAAAGCTGAAGGAGAAGTATGAGGAGGATGTCGCTGAATACAAATTGAAAGGAAAGTTTGATGGTGCAAAGGGTCCTGCTAAAGTTGCCAGAAAAAGGTGGAAGAGGAAGATGAAGACAATGAGGAGGAAGAAAAGGAGGCGGGGAGGGAGAAGGAGAAGATAAATAAAAAACTGTTCATCTGTCTCCTTGTGAATACTTAGGGGAGCGTCGTAATTGACACATCTCTTGTTTGAGAAGTGTCTGTTTCCCTCATTAGGTTTAATTATAAAATTTGATCACGAGCATACTGCAGTCTCTCAGAGTGCTCGAGAGATTGCCAGTGGGTTACATGAAGTGGCCGTGGGTGTCTGGAGCACCCTGAAACTGTTTCAAAGTTGTACATATTTCCAAATATTTTTAAAGGAAAAGGCACTCTCGTGTTCTCCTCACTCTGTGCACTTTGCTGTTGGTGTGACAAGGCATTTAAAGATGTTTCTGGCATTTTTTTTTATTTGTAAGGTGGTGTTAACTATATGTTTATTGGCTAGAAATCCTGAGTTATCAACTGTATATATCCATAGTTTGTAAAAAGAACAAAACAACCAAGACAAACTCTTGATGCTCCTTGCTTGGGTTTGAGGCTGTGGGGAAGATGACTTTGGGAGGGGCTGTAGCTCAGGGGGTGCACTGTGAGGCTGGACCTGTTGACTCTGCAGTGGGCATCCATTTAGCTTTAGGCTGTCTTCTTTCTGTATATGGTGACAGCATTCTGCTGCCATCTTAGCTGTGGACAAAGCAGGGACAGCTGGCTTGAGAAGTGTATTTTGTTTGTTTTTTTTGTTTGTTTGTTTTAGGTGAGTGCAGTAATTTTTAAACTGTTTTTAAACTGTAGAACTCTTCATTGTCAGCAAAATGAAGAACTACTGTATCAATGAAAGTTCAATAACCTTCTGTACTTAAACATGATTTGCAAAGTCCTGTTTTTTTTTTGTATGATTAAAATGCTGAAATGTTTTTGAAGTTAAATAAACAATATTACATTTTTAAAAATGTCAGCATGGCCAGGTGTGGTGATTCAAGCCTCTAATCCCAGCACTTGGGCTGAGGCAGGCAGATCATCAGGTGAGGAGTTCAAGACCAGCCTGACCAACATGGTAAAACCCCCTCTCTACTAAAAAAAAATACAAAAATTAGCTGGACGTGGTGGCACATACCTGTATTCTCAGCTGCTCAGGAGGCTGAGGCAGGAGAATCAATGAACCCAGGAGGTGGAGGTTGCAGTGAGCCGAGATTACACCACTGCACTCCAGCCTGGCAACAGAATGATACTCTGTCTCAAAAACAAACAAACAACAACCACAAAAAAGAATTTCTGGCATGGGAGAAAAGGGAGGGAAACTACAGATAACCTGTCAAAATCCTTCACTTTATAATGAAGAATCAGAGGCTGAAGATGGCAAGGATTTGGTCCCAGAGAAGTTAGCTGGTTAGCATTTGAGCAGATTGCCTGTGATTCGTGTCACTGCTGAAGAAAACTAGATTTATCCTTTGTAAAACATGCCTCTGCCTGCAGGAGGTCTTCAGCCATGTAGTTGAAGGTTATTAACTGTCTCTAGCAAGGAGGAGGTAAAATACTCCTCCAGAACCCAGCAGTCTTTTTCCTCAGCAGAATCGTGTTCCCTGTGGAGCTCTTGTGGACAAAACAGAACTTTGACCAAGCCCAAAGTTCAATGGATTCATGATCAGATAAACAAAGAAAAGGAAGGAAATCCCAGAAATGAGGAAACACTAGGGAAAACACCTGTAATATAATCCTGGAGAAAAATAGCAGAAGTCATGACAGTGTTTATTATTGTCACATTTATTATTATTGCTATATATTATAATGATGATAATGATGATTATTATTATTTGAGACGGAGTTTTGCTCTGTCACCCAGGCTGGAGTGCAGTGGTGTGATCTCAGCTCAATTCAACCTCCACCTGCTGGGTTCAAGTGATTCTCCTGCCTCAGCCTCCTGAGTAGCTGGGATTATAGGTGCATGCCACCATGCCCAGCTAATTTTTGTATTTTCAGTACAAATGAGGTTTCCACGTTGACCAGGCTGGTCTCAAACTCTTGACCTCAAGTGATCCACCTGTCTCAGCCTCCCAAAGTGCTGGGATTACAGGCATGAGCCGCCGTGCCCAGCCAACTCTTAAAATACATAAAATTAAAATATGAATTATAATAAAAAGCTGCTATTCAAGGCCAGGCGTGGTAGCTCACGTCTGTAATCCCAGCACTTTGGGAGGCTGAGGTAGGCCGATCACGAGGACAGGAGTTCGAGATCAGCCTGGCCGACATGGTGAAACCCTGTCTCTACTAAAAATACAAAAACTAGCCAGACATGGTGGTGCACGCCTGTAATCCCTGCTACTTGGGAGGCTGAGGCAGGAGAATCACATGAACCAGTGAGGCAGAGGTTGCAGTGAACTGAGATCATGCCATTGCACTCCAGCCTAGGTGACAGGGCGAGACTCCATCTCAAAAAAAAAAAAAATGCTGCCATTCAAATAAAATGTACTTTCAGCAAACAGATGTTTTATTTGCTAGGTTGAATTCCTCAATAATTATAAAGGAATCATTTTCTTTGACCAAATAATACTTCCTGAAGCCAGAACATTTGCTTTGAGGGAAGTTATATCAGCTTTATATTTTGCAAATATTTTCTGATTCTATGAGGTTTTGCCCCAGACTAAACATGATCCTCTGCGTCATCTAATTTGTGTTAAAGGAGAATGGGCTGTGGTTGGCTGAATAATGAACCCTAAAGTTATTTATGTTCTAATCCCTAGAACCTGTGAATGTTACCTTCCAGGACCACATGGACTTTGCAGATGTAATTAAGGTTTGTTTTTGTTGTTGTTGTTGTTGTTGTTGTTTTGACAAGAATCTCACTCTGTCACACAGGCTAGAGTGCAGTGGTGTGATCTCAGCTCACTGCAACCTCTGCCTCCTGGATTCAAGCAATTCTCCTGCCTCAACCTCCGGAGTAGCTGGGACTGCAGACACTCACCACCACACTCAGCTAATTTTTTTCTATTTTTAGTAGAGATGGGGTTTCACCATGTTACCCAGGCTGGTCCCGAACTCCTGGCCTCAAGTGATCTGCCCGCCTCAGCCTCCCAAAGTGCTGGGATTACAGGCGTGAGCCACCTCGCCCAGACTAACTAAAGATGTTAATGGAAAGATAGAAGGAGTATTCTTGATTGTCAGGGTGGGACTCAAATATAATCAGAAGTGGACTCATAGTTTAGAAACAGATCAAGATTTGACTACATTGGGAGGCTGAGGTGGGCATATTACGAGGTCCCAAGTTTGAGACCAGCCTGGCCAATATAGTGAAACCCTGTCTCTACTAGAAATACAAAAAAAAAAAAAAAAAAAAAATTGGCTGGGTGTGTTGGTGAGTGCCTGTGGTCCCAGCTCCTAGGGACACAGAGGCAGAAGAATCGCTTGAACCTGGGAGGTGGGGGTTGCAGTGAATCAAGATCATGCCGTTGAACTTCAGCCTGGGCAACAAAAGATTTGACTACAGAGGAGGAAAGGAGGAAATAGTTGTGACAATGGAAGCAAAGGTCAAAATGATTTGAGGAAGGAGTTTTGAGTCAAGGAATACACAAAGCCTCCAGTAGCCAGAAAAGGCAAGGAGGCAGATTCTCCCTTGAGAACCTCCAGAGGGAACCAGCTCTGTGAATACCTTAACTTTAAAGGACTTCCAGCCTTTGGAACTGTAAGAGAATCAATATGCTGTTTTAAGCTGCCAAATTTGTGTTTATTTGATTCAACACAAAAGGAAAGTAATTCGGGTGGTAAATGCAATTAATTTCCACATGGTGAGCCTCAGTGTGTTTTCATTTAAAGATAAAGGAATGAAGACAAACTTTTGTCAAGTTGAAAGCATCAGAGTGGATATAGAACACAGGGAGAGCCCCACCCCTCCAGTTTGGACCCTGAAGTCTCACTCAGAATCTGTTTACACTCTATCCAGAACATATGCTTCTAGGGCCTAAAGAATTTTCACATTAATAAATGAGCCTGGGGCCAGGCACAGTGGCTCACACCTGTAATCCTAGCACTTTGGGTGGCTGAAGCAGGCGGATCACTTGAGGTGAGGAGGTTTAGACCAGCCTAGCCAACACGGTGAAACCCACCTCTACCAAAACTATAAAAATTAGCCAGGTATGGTGACATATGCCTATAGTCCCAGCCACTCAGAAGGCTGAGGCATGAGAATCGCTTGAACTCGGGAAGAGGAGACTGCAGTGAGCTGAGATGGTGCCGCTGTCCTCCAGCTTGGGCAATACAGCGAGACTAGGTCTCAATAAATAAATAAATAAATAAATAAATAAATAAACCTAAAGTGTAATGTTATTCATAAACATCTCATAGGAGCAATTTCTTTAAAAAATTTTTTTAAATTATACTTTAAGTTCTGGGGTACATGTGCAAATCTTGCAGGATTGTTACATAGGTATACACATGCTAGTCCCCTACTTCCCAACAGACTCCAATGTGTGATGTTCCTCTCCCTGTGTCCATGTGTTCTCATTGATCAACACCCACTTGTGAGTGAGAACATGCATTTTTTGGTTTTCTGGTCTTGTGTCAGTTTGCTGAGGATGATGTTTTCCAGATTCATCCATGTCCCTGCAAAGGACATGAACTCATCCTTTTTTACAGCTGCACAGTATTCCATGATGTATATGTACCACATTATCTTTATCCAGTCTATCATTGATGGGCATTTGGGTTGGTTCCAAGTCTTTGCTATTGTAAACATTGCCACAATGAACATATATGTGCATGTGTCTTTATAATAGAATGATTTATAATCCTTTGGTATGTACCCAGTAATGGGATTGCTGGGTCAAATGGAATTTCTATTTCTAGATCTTTGAGGAATTGCCACACTGTCTTCCACAATGGTTGAACTAATTTACACTCCCACCAACAGTGTAAAAGCATTCCTATTTCTCCACATCCTCTCCAGCATCTGTTGTCTCCAGATTTTTTAATGATCACCATTCTAACCGGTATGAGATGGTACCCCAATATGGTTTTGATTTGCATTTTTCTAATGACCAGTGATGAACATTTTTCCATGTTTGCTGGCTGCATAAATGTTTCTTTTGAAAAGTGTCTATTCATATCCTTTGCCCACTTTTTGATGGAGTTGTTTGTTTTTTTCTTGTAAATTTGTTTTAGTTCTTTGTAGATTCTTGATATTAGCCCTTTGTCAGATGGGTAGCTTGCAAAAATTTTTTCCCATTCTGTTGGTTGCTGGTTCACTCTAATGATTGTTTCTTTTGCTGTGCAGAAGCTCTTAAGTTTAATTAGTTCCCATTTGTCTATTTTCGTTGCCATTGCTTTTGGTGTTTTAGTAATGAAGTCCTTGCCTATGCCTATGTCCTGAATGGTATTGCATAGGGTTTCTTCTAGGTTTTTTATGGTGTTAGGGCTTCTGTTTAAATCTTTAATCCAGCTGGAGTTATTTTTTGTAAAAGGTTTAAGGAAGGGGTACAGTTTCAGCTTTCTGCACATGGCTAGCCAGTTTTCCCAATACCATTTATTAAAGAGGGCATCCTTTCCCCATTGCTTGTTTTTGTCAGGTTTGTCAAAGATCAGATGGTTGTAGATGTGTGGTGTTACTTCTGAGGCCTCTGTTGTGTACCATTGGTCTATATCTCTGTTTTGGTACCAGTACCATGCTGTTTTGATTACTATAGCCTTGTAGTATAGT
>CAUYQU010034731.1:0-35166 GCA_963574635.1 Cheracebus regulus | reverse complement strand
AATTCATGATGATAAGATGGCTGACTATTGAGGGTTGAATGTGTAGTAAACATTTACATGCATTTCCTTGTTTTAATTTCCCCACCATCACTGTGACATACCCATAGTTGTTTAGAACTTATCCAAGGTCATGAAGCAAGTGAGCAACTGAGCTGGGCTGCAATCACACATACATGTGAGTCCCAAGACCCCACTCTACTTCTACTTCAGGGGAGCTGCCCCCAGGAGCTCATAGCACTTGAGATCCTAACCAAACCAGTAAGGGAGGCAGTGGAGTATGGAAGCAGTGCCCTGGACTGGGAGTTGGAGTCCCTGAGTCCTGGTCCACCTTTGCCACTAATCAGCTCTGTGACCTTGGGCAAGGAGCTTGGCCTCTCAGAGGCATGGTTTTCTGATGTGTAAACTATGGAAAATTTATCACAGCTATCCCTGTAGTTCCTCACAACCTAGGCATTCAGCCTGAGTCCTGCCTCATTCACCCTTTGATTGTCATTTGTATATTGAGACTAGCAGTAAGAAAACCTTTGAGTCAGTGTAAGCTGGCGATTTCAAGATGCTGGACTTTGGTGTTAGACCAATATGGCACCAGTTCCATCACTTATCTCAGTGTGATGTTGAGCAAGTTCTTTAATTGTGTCCTCATCTGCTAATGGGAATAATAACAGCATTGGGTGCTGTGCTGTCTACACAGAGTGGTTGTGAGGATTGAGGAAGATCTCAGTAGAGAGCCTTAATACAATTCCTGGCACACTGTAAGTACTGGGCTGTTATATTATTATAAATTAAATAATATTATAATTCATTTATGATGATGATTGTTGATTGCTATAAAACAGAGACACAGAATCCCTTCAGAGTATTTAATGTAGTTTAAATAGCTCAGCCAGGTCAGACTTTGGAGCTCAGATTGCCTGCTTGGGCTGAGTTCTGGAACCAGTCCATATGTAGAAACTCAGCTATACCTCAGGACTATGCTGCTGGGTGAGAGGGTATCAGATTGTCACCACAAACACTCGAGTTCCCTTCTTGTAAATTTTGAGTCAGTAATGCCATCTTCCCTATATGAGACAATACACTATTACAACTTACCATATCAATTTTGACTCAATTATTCTTTTTGCCCAATGTAATCAGAAATAGATGAGTGATCAGTGACAGATACTGATAAAACAGTTAGTTAATGTGCTATAAAAAGAGCAGATGAGAAAATGTTGCTCCCTAGAAATTTCCCAATGCGGTTAGGGAATTTTTCTCTCTTTCAATGTTATTTAACATAATAAGCACAGATAAAGATAGATTTACAAGATTGTTTATCACAGTGTTATTATAATGGTAAAAAGTTTAACATAAAGAGCCATCAAAAATCTAATGTTACAAGAATAGTCTGAGAGTTGAGGGAAAAGTGCACTATGGAGTTCTTTTATGTTGAAAAAAATGTGTTCTCTGATTCTAATTTTGTGAATATTGTGTGTATTTATAGAAAGATATGAAATATAACAACAAAAATATTAGCAGAGACTACCTCTGGGTATGAGATTATTATTTTAAATTTTCTTCTTTATACTTCTTTCTATTGTCTATGTTTTTTGCAGTGAGCACATTTCCTTGGAACTGGGGCAAAAGTTGTTTTTTATTAGTGGGAGTTCTGTCAAATTTCTTCTTTTTGCTCTAAGGCTCTTCTGTCTGGTATATTGTTTCATCTGAATATGTCTTAACTCTCAGTCTGGATATATTGGATTTTTTTTCCTCTCTTTTAAGTACTGACTTAGAGGTAATATGCTTCATTGATTTATGAGCTCATCTTATGTCTGTAATGTTCAGGACAAGCCAGACACATTTGTTGCAAGATTGATTTTGTTACTTTGAAAACCAATAAGAGATAATAAGATAAAATCACCAATTAACTAACCTTTTTCTAAACCCATCACTTCCCTGTTGAAAGCAATTTTCAGCTCTGCCTGAGATTTAGTGTATTTAAGTCAGCTCTGAATCTTCTATAAGAAGAAATCAATATTCTTCTCTCTGTGTCTTATTTTATATAATCAGAATTGCACCACTGAAGAACTATTAAATGTGCAATTGAGAATCTAATACTTAAAAAAGTCTACAAAATTAATTCAAATAAAAGGAAAATGGATAGGGTAGATACAATACATTTTTCCAACTTTCTTCTTTAATTGTAACTTTAAGTAACTTAAAAAAAAAAAAAAGTATTACCGTATTTATTGAAAAAAAGTCTAAACAGGCCAAAAGCTGAACCAGTTTTTTGAGCATGAGAAGATTGAGATTTTGTTGCATTTGAATTTTTGGGATATCATTTTGGCCTTTTTTTCTTCTTTTTTTGAGACGGAGTCTTGCTCTGTCACCCAGTCTGAATGCAGTGGTGCCATCTCAGCTCACTGCAAACTCTGCCTCCTGGGTTCAAGCGATTCTCATGCCTCAGCTTCCCAAGTAGCTGGGATTACAGGCACCCACCACCCCACCTCAATTACTTTTTGTATTTTTAGTAGAGACAGAATTTCACCATGTTGGCCATGGTGAGATCGTGTCTCAATTGTAGCCATTAATTGGACTCAAACTCCTGACATCAGATAAGCCACCATCCTCAGCCTCCCAAAGTGCTGGGATTACAGGCATGAGCCACCATGCCTGGCTCATTTTGATCTGTTTTTTACAGGACTGTTATATATGCATTACAAAAAGTTGAGCAAAACAGATATCTGTTTATCTGTGTAAGATAAACACTATTATTTGGTGTGCACTGGACAGATATGCAACATATACCTACATTTATAAAATTATTTTCCCCTCAATAGGATAATATTCCACTGTTCTCAACTTGCTTTTTTGTCCCAATTTTTTTGTGAAATATCAATTTCAGTACATATAAATTTACCTCACTAGGTCTATATTTTTGCATTTCTGTTAGATAATATCCTAGAAGTGAGATTTCTAGTTCAAAGGATATGCATGCTTAAAATTTTGTTTTGCCTCTCAACAAAGCTTGTGCCCATTTTACCACCCCTCACAGGGAATGGGAATGAAAGATGAAGTTTCTGAAACATAGGCACATGGAGATTCTCCCAGGTTTTGATACGATATTATTTAAAGTCACCATCAGAAGTTTGCTCAGCTGGCTTTGGGAGGAGATGCCTTCTAAAGTCAGAATCCTGTAAGGTATTCATGTCTAACCCTTCAACTCCATTCTCTACCCAGAAGTAAGTGTGTGTGTGTGTGTGTGTGTGTGTGTGTGTGTGTTGAGAGGAATGTGGTTTCTGTGCAGAGGATCCCTCAAAATGCTGAGTGTAACAGAGAGTAGATTTTTGGAATCAAAGCTGAATTTACATTTCAGCCCCATCTCTCAGTAGCAGGATTTCTTTAAGCAAATGTTTAACATTTCTGACCTGTGTTTTATCATCTCTAGCAAGAGGATGATCACACCGTCCTTGCTATAGATCATTAACTATAGCAAGAGAATGATAATAGGGTTCTCTGTGAGAATTAAATGCGTTACTGAACACAAAGAGCTAATGAATGGTGAGAACCAAGAGCTCAATTAATGGCTACCATTGAGACATGAGAAAGAGTGATGATCACACCAAGAGCACCTTAGAGGGTAAAGTTTTGCCCACTTTTACAGAAAAACTTGAGACAATCACCAACAGTCTAGTTAAGATATGCTATGTAGGCCAGGCACAGTGGCTCACGCCTATAATCCTAGCACTTTGGGAGGTCGAGGCAGGTAGATCACCTGAAGTCAGGAGTTTGAGACCAGCCTGGCCAACCTGGCGAAACCCCATCTCTACTAAAAATCCAAAAATTAGCTGGGCATGGTGGCACGCCCCTGTAATCTCCGGTGCTCAGGAGGCTGAGGCTGGAGAATTGCTTGAACCTGGAAGGCGAAGGTTGCAGTCAGCTGAGATTGCGCCACTGCACTCCAGCCTGGGCAATAGAACAAGACTCCGTCTGAAAAAAAAAAAACCAATATGCTGTGTAACACTACACCTTCCCCACCCACATCCTGGAACCCTCTTTTGATTTTCACCACAACAATTTTATCACCTTCTCATGTGCATCATTAGTCATTTATTGTGCTTATTGTTTATGTCCTTTCCTAGGGTGTTCCATGTGAACAAGAATCTGTTGTTGTTCACTAAACCCCAACATCAGGGTAGCTGAAAACAAAGCCTGACACGTAGTAGGCACTCAATAAACTAATGAATGAATTTCTTCTTAACATTTCTTAAACCCATTCAGATGTATTGGCAGCTAATAATGCCAGCCCTTCAGCACTGAGCATGCCCAAAATAATCCAGGCTCAACTTGGGGTAACACAGAGTACTGGGCCAGGAGCCAGAACCTTCAGGTTCTCTCTTAGCTTTTGCCAGTTCTAGGGCTGACCACTCACAGGCTTGATTCTTGGGCAAATCATGTAACAACTTAACTCAAGTTTTGTAAAAAAAAAAAAAAACTAAGATTAGCAATGCCTACCTGTCATGACTCCCTTATATTACACAGGTATTCTGTGACATTATCTTGTAAACTCAGGATTTTCATCTGAGGCACTACAAGAAAAAAAATGCTTTTACTTTTCATAGGGACCAAAAAAGCAAAAAAATAAAGAAAGAAAGAAAGAAATGGGAAATGGCAGGATTTGCTGGACTCTAGTCTAAGCCCAAGGCTCTTGGGTGGGATCAGGATCTGAACAAGCATTTTTAGAAACTACTAACCCTGGGGAAAGGGTTCCCCAAAGGCACTGTACCCCAAGGCATTAGGTGAAAAATACTCGTCAAATTTAGAGGCCTATCTCTTGGCCCTACCTAGTATTTCTGGACTAAGCAATTTACGGATAGCTTCTGGGAATGGCAGCTTGTCGTTGAGGTCAGAGGCTGGCTATCACCTGGAAGAACAGGGAGGAGAGGAGAGGAGAAGGGAAGAGGGCTCTGTGTGGTGGCAAGAGGGCTCTATAGAGATGCTCCAGCTTCTCAGAGCAGCATCTCTCAAGCAAAGACTTGGCCTGAGATTCCTCTTTCTTAAGGTGGGGTGTTGTCTAAGTTGACCTGGAGACCCAAAAGTCTAGGATGTATATGTATTTTGACCCTCCCATCACCCCCATCTGCCTTTGTTTCTTTATGAGCCACACCTGTTCTCTCGTGCCTTCTAGAAAATAAAGCTTCCTTTCTGGTTTTCTACAGTGATGCTTTATCCCTCTTAATCTAGCCTTCAGCCATGGGAAATAATTTGCAAATTCTTAAATAATCCATAATCTCTGCCCTGCTTCCATCTTTACATAGGATTCCAGTCACGTGGCGAACTCAGCCTCCTTAGAACCACCAACCTCACAAACTCCTCATGCTCCGTTTCCCCCATTGAGAATCTCTGAGTATGATGAGAAACATTCTGAAGAGACTGCAATCCCATGTAAATGATACAGAGACAGATAACAAGGTTGAGGAGGGATACTATGTGCTGTGATACTATATTCCCCTTGTGGGAATTATTAATAGCTTAGAGAAATCCTGCAGTTAAAAAAAAAAAGCCTGTTTAACTTTTTTTAACCCAGTAGTTCCCTAAATTATTAACTAAGAAATTATGCTGTGCATAAACTCAGTGTAACACATTTTGAAAAATACTGTTTTAAAGCATGGGAACATTCATGTGAACTCATGGGAAGGAAAGGAGAGTGGACTTCTGAGTTTCTGTGTGCTACGTTACCACATAGTTATAGGGGTTGAAGTGATGGTTCCAGGCTGACCAAGGAAGAAACTGTTTACCCTCTTGGTCAAATCCTTATCTTTGGAGTTTGAAGAGGTTATTTGATCAGATCACTACAAGCAAACTAGCACAGTAATTGATTTATTCTAAATTAAATCACGTGAGATGCATCTATAAACAAGAATATGCCAATGTGGCAATATCCTGAGTGATCAGGAACATGCTCTGGAGTCAAATAGATCCTGCTCAAATCCCAGCTCTCTGACTTATTGCTTATATGACCTTATGTGAGCCTTAGCTCGCTCTCTCTTTTTTTTTTTAATTCTTTTTTTTCAGAGTTTTGTTCTTATTGCCCAGCCTAGAGTGCAATGGTGCATTCTCAGCTCACTGCAGCCTCTGCCCCTGAGATTCAAGTGATTCTCCTGCCTCAGCCTCCCAAATAGCTGGGATTACAGGCATTTGCCACCATGCTGGATAATTTTTTTGTATTTTTAGTAGAGACAGGGTTTCACCATGTTGGCCAGGATGCTCTCAATCTCTTGACCTCATGATCTACCCACCTCGGCCTCCCAAATTGCTGGGATTACAGGCACGAGCCACCGTGCCAGGCCTCAAACTTCCTTTTCTTACAGGCACACCGTCAGATTGGATTAGTGCCCACCCTAATGACCTCATTTTAATTTGATACCTCTTTAAAGACCCTATGTCTTCATGTATTTGCAGCTCCATTTGGTGGTACCTGGCGGCTTCAACACATGATTCTAGGAGGCAATGTGGTGGTGGGAAGGAGACACAATTCAGCTCTTAACAAGGAAGTACCAGCCTTCTGTGCACAGCTGTGAAACTTCGGGCTTTATCTCTGGTTCTTAGCCTCACCTTCATTCTTCCTCCTTTTGGTGTTATGATCATTGCTTTCTGCTTTGGGGGTGGATTTGTTGAAACTATATGTGATGGTTTAGGGGCCCAATGGGAGGTTTTACTGTAAGTATAAATTGACAGGGGCCTTTGGGGGAAGCTGTAAAGTTTTTGTCACTGGGCCATGAGATCTGCCGAATGCAGCTGGTTGGAGCTCCTTGTTTTCTTTGGTATGAGGGCTCTGGGGCTCTTGTTGGTGCCTTCCGTTTTCTCTGATGCCTTACCCTTTCACATTGCAGTGATATTATCCAGATAACACCCATGACTTGTTTGTTTTTTTTCAGACAGAGTCTCGCTCTGTTGCCCAGGCTGGAGTGCAGTGGTACGATCTTGGCTCACTGCAACCTTCACCTCCTGATTCAAGCAATTCTTCTGCCTCAGCCTCCTAAATAGCTGGGACTACGGGTGTGTGCCACCACACCTGGCTGATTTTTGTATTATGAGTAGAGGTGGGGATTTGCCATGTTGGCCAGACTGCTCTTGAACTCCTAACCTCAGTTGATCCACTCACCTTGGCCTCCCCAAGTGCTGGAATTAGGTGTGAGCCAGTGTGCCTGGCCACACCTGTGATTTGTTTTATTGCATTTGAGATTTCAGACTTTGTTGCTTATTCTTTCTGTAGAAATTTTTTCATCGAGGTATGCTGTTTCAAAAGCAACCTTCAAATAGTAGACTTAGCTTGGATGAGAATCTAAAGGTCTTTGAGTCCAACAGCCAAGCAGGTCCCTTGTCCAGGAAGTACCTTCTAGCTGATGTTTGAGTATACCTGTTGATGGGGAACTCACTACCTCCTGAAGCACCTCACTCCAGCCTTGGTATAACAACAGAGATGAAAGTGTCCTTACTTAAATTGAGGTGAAATCTGCCTTCTTGTCCGATTTACACACACTGACCTTTCTTCCACCATACAGGCAGAGAGGAGCCGGGTTGACCTGTGTCCCCACGACAGCTTTTCTCAGACCTCCTGCTGCCACCTGCCATGCACTTGCTCTTCACTGGCTAGGTTCCATTTGGTCTGTACCTTTTCTAAAGTGTGGTGATCAGAATTTGGCACAGTTGGGGAAGCTTCCAGAGCCCTTTAGTGTTTTGGAGGCACAGAGCTTGGGCTTTGGAGTCCCTCATATCCTGAGTTGATATGCACTTCTTTGTCCTTGGGCAAATGATTGAACCTTCTTGGACTCTCAGTTCGTCATAATAAAATGAAGACGAAATGAGATGAGATGAGAGGTGCACATTTCCTGATGAGGGCTGGTGTGTTCTGGTGCCCAGTGCATAGTGGCTACTGGCAGAATGGTGAGTCGCTAGCACCTGCTTCCGTCACTGTGCCTCCTCTGTGCCTGGCACCATTGCTCAGGGCTTTACATGGACTTACTCATTTCATTTTCACTCCAGCCTGGAGCATAAGTATTTGCCTTATCCCTGACTTACAGATGAGGCATTTGATTCTTCAAAACTTAACTTGTCCATGTTCTAGCAGTAGTAAAAGGAGGAGCCAGGGTTTTTATCTGGTTGGGAGTTCTCTAGACTTGCTTTCTTAACTGCTATGCTGTGATCTGCCAATGCACTGTGGCATGAGAGTTTATCTTAGTATAAATGCACAGGTAATAGCGTTATTCACATTGCCTGAGACTGTAGAAGCTCCTTTGGCAACCAGATACCACTGGGAACTCATTTCATGTTTTGAGAAGACTCAAGCCGCTACATGCTCTGGGAACTGTGTTGCTTCCCTACTGCCCCTCACTCTTGTTTTTGCAAGGGATGCCACATTCGGCCCTTAAGGGTCATCTGTGGAACTCATGACTCTGTTATTTCACATATTAGGTGTCCTTTGTAGCTTTGTGTCAGCTCCAAACCAGGTAAATAAGCCCTGGAAGAACCAAGTTACAAATGTGAGTAAAGAGGGGATGGCATGGGGCAGAAGTCAGGGCAGGCCCTGTGACTTGCCACCAGCATCCTCCCTTCAGGGGGAGATCCTTTTATTTGGACGCTAGCTGGAGGGGTTGGCAACATAGGAGATAGAAGCATAGATGTGCCAGCTGAATGTCTTGCTCTGTCTCCCATTTTACATATAAGTTGGGTGGCAGCATGCTGAGTTCAGATCCCCGTGTGTGTATTTGGGGTTGTGGGTGGGGGATTTTGTGTAGAAGGCAGGAAGGATTACCCAGAAACTCTCCTTTGAATTGAAAGTGGACATGGGTCTGGGGCACAGTATACCAAGGCCCAGGACATCCAAGAGGCATAGCAGAGATCACAGATGCTGAATGGGTGTGTAAAGCGCACTAGGCAGGGCATTTCTGATGAGACTCTGATTTGGGAGGTACAAAAGTTGTATGAGGAGTGTTGATAAACTGCTTAGAGTGAATGGAGATGAGCAGGAACCTCCACCATTCACGTACTGGCTCTGCAAGCCACTCGGCACAGCTCCCCACCTGCTGTTACAGAGAAAGAGACAAGCAGAAGAGAACATTCTTGATCTAGAAGAGCTCATGTAAGAGCATGAAAGCCGTAACACTTAAGTTGTTGTGCACATGAGCAAAATTTCAATTTATGTGGAATTTAAGATTCACAGTTAAAAAGGTAAAGTTCTCTCCCTGCTACCAAAAAAAAAAAAAAATCCATGTATTCCCTCTCTTGACTGATGTTTCAGCAGTATGTGGACAGATTCTTTTGTAAGTTAAATGACCAGGGGCTTGTAATATGAGTGTTACTTAGGCAACAGAACATTTCAATGATATGATGGTAGAAATAGTTTCTTTTGTAGATTGTGAGCTCCTGAGAGCATGGATTTTGCTAAATATACTGATTTTTAAATTTTATGACATCCAGCATGGTGTTTTTCACATAGGAGATTTTCAAGAAGTACTCATTTCACAGGCATGTTGAATGATAGATATTTGGTGAGAAATGCATAAGACAGTGTATTAATCACTCATTCTCATTTAGCTTCCCATGCTATCGTAGTTGGTTGGTAATAACATTTCAAAATTATATTTGTCCCTTAGGCTAGCAGAGAATTTTGTTTAACAGGTTTTTCTTGAAAAGTAGGAGTAGTGATCTAGAATTGTCTCTAGGTGGGGTAAAAAAAAATCTCCCGCCCCACCCAAATTGAAGCTGGATTCCTTCAGTTCACTACTGTGCGCATATTCACGTTTCACGGTGAGCAGTTCACTTGAAACTTTCTCACGGAAAAAAAAGTGCCATACGGTTGGTGGTAGTCTTAGGTTTGCCACGTGCTCATGTGTTGTCTGATGATAGAATGCAGAGGTCAAACATTGCACAATTTACGCCGGAGGAGGAGAATTCCCATCAGCTCTCCAAACATCGTAAATACCTTATTCCACACAGTATGGAAATTGAACTTTTTCAAAGAATTATATAGAACATCTAACATAGGTGAAACTTGGAGGAATTATACTGTCCATTATAAAATTGGAGCCACTCTTTAAAAATTTGCTACATGCGCCACTGAATGCTAGAGCAGGACATGCAGTCTCAGCTCCAGGGGCTTCCAGAGTGACTGAAGCAGGGCTGTGGGCTGGCTTCCTGACGCCTGACTCCTTTCTTTCCTCATTACACTGCCACAGATGGTGGCAGATACAGCATGGATTGGAATAAATCACTCTACATTACCTGCAGAATAAAGGCCCAATTTCCTGGTGCAGCTTGCAAAGTCCTTCTCATCTGCCACCTTTCTGCCTTTGTGACTTCTCCTCCTACGACTCCTGCACCCATTTTCTTTTTTAATTTCAATTTTAATTTTTTTTTTTTAGATAGGATCTCAGTCCGTTGCCCAGGCTGGAGTGCTTCGGCGCCATCATAGCTTATTGCAGGCTTGATCTCCTGGGCTCATGTGATCCTCCTGCCACAGCCTCCCAGATAGCTGGGACCACAGGCACATGCCACCCTGCCTGTCTAATTGTTTGTATTTTTTATAGAGATAGGATTTCTCCATGTTGTCCAGGCTGGTCTTGAGCTCCCAGGCTCCATTGATCTGTTCGCTTCAGCCTCCCATAGTGCTGAGATTATAGGCATGAGCCAGTGCGCCCGGCCACTCTTGCACCCTTACCTTTCGCCACCCTTGCTGGCTGGACGACTGCACCTATTTGACCTGGTATTCTTGTGCCTGATGGTGCTCTGGCCATTTCCTGTGTCTGGAGTACCCCATTCTCCCGTACTCAGCCACAGCGGACTGTGCTTATCCATAATCACACTTCATAGCCCTTCCCTTTCTCCATGGACTCCACACCTGCAGAGTAGGTTGCTCCACCATCATTTGCTGAGTGGAGTGCCACTGGAGGGCACGGCATGGAGGAGCCTGACTGCATAGGTGACTGTACCTTGCTTGAGGGCCTTACAGACCCAGCAGTCGCGGGTGTGGACTGGAAGGCACATGATTCCGAATTACGGTGAAGAAATATGTAGCTGTACGGCTTTATTGCCGTGAGTGCCTTTAGAAAGAGCACTTTAAAAAAAAAAAGGGGAGCGGATTTCCTTATTCATGGGCTGTGAGTTTAAAAACAAGTACCCTGTGTCATTAGCCCTTTGCCTATCGTTGTTGACATGTTAGATGATCTAGGTATGCATCTAAGATTTCGGATGCCTATTGATTGTATGTTCACTTAGACTTTGGTGTTTTTCTAGATGTTTCATAAGTTAAGATGTTCTTAAGAGGTTCTCATTATTTTATTCCTTACGTTCTTTCCTTCCACTCCCGACCCACTCCAATGTCACTCATCTGGGTTCTTCTGCTCCTGAGTGAGCTGCTTGTCCAGTAGTATTTGTTGAGCTACAGGCTGTGCTTGGCACCCAGGGCTATGGAGGCAGGCAAAGAGGGGCATATTTATTCAGCGAATTCTTACTGAGGGTCTGGGTGCCAGGTGCTCACTCTGGAAAGTTGCAGATGACATGGATCATGGCTGAGCCGGAAGAATTCCCAAGGTGAACAGGTTGGGGGAAGCCAGTTCGGGCAGAGGGAGTGCCAGAAGCTATTGCTTAAAAGTTGTTGCTCCCACCGCATGGCGAATAATTGGATTTGTCTGCAACAGAGAGAGGCAGTGAGAGCAGCACTAGACTGGACATTCGGATGGGACTGGAATGCCGAGGGGCCTTGTGGGGCTCAGTCGGGTCTAGAGGTCAGAGGGGCAGGGCAGAGAGAGAAGCTAAGGCCACCTTGCTGGGTCCCATGGAATCTTCTCCTGTCGGGGTCATGAGCATCGATTGACACTGTGGAGCCTGAAATTTCTCCAGGTGGAAATATCTCTGCCAGTCCTGAACTCAGTTCCACAGTTTCTTCTAGTCCTTTTCATGAGCATTGTCCAATATTTTTATTTGAGCATTAAAAAAAGGTGTGCCCGAATACTTAAAATTCTGCCAGAAAGCTTTAGCTTCCATGATCTAGAGCAGGCTTGTCCAACCCATAGCCTGCAGGTCACATGCAGCCCAAGACGGCCTTGAATGCGGCCCAACACAAATTCGTAAACATTTAAAAAACATTATGAGCCTTTCGTGTGATTTTTTTTTTTAAACTTATCAGCTATAATTGGTGTTAGTGTATTCTATGTGTGGCCGAAGACAATTCTTCTTCTTCCAGTGTGGCCCAGGGAAGCCAAAAGATTGGACACCCCTGATCTAGAGTTTTAGGCATTAGGTTTTGGGAATGCCAGATGCTTACATGGAGAGATGCCTTCCATTAGGATGAGCCTGCTTTTCCTCATGAACTCCTTGGGAGAATGTAACGTTAGTGTGTGGCTCTTTTCACTTTATTGTTTTCTTCTGTACAGGGTACTTTATAACCAATAGCTATTTCTGAAAATATGGGAAAACTATTTTTGAATATTGAATCACTTATACTTTCAGGGTAGTTTGATAAAAGGCATTCTCTGGTCATCTTTATCTAAAACAAATCCCCCTGGCCTTAGTGTGATTTTATTTGATTTTATTTTATTTTACAGACAGAGTCTTGCTCTGTTGCCCAGGCTGGAGTGCAGTGGCACAATCTTGGCTCATTGCAACCTCCACCTCCTGGGTTGAAGCGATTCTCCTACCTCAGCCTCCTGAGTAGCTGGGATTACAGGTGCGTGCCACCATGCCTGGCTAGTTTTTGTATTTTTAGCAGAGATGGGATTTCGCGATGTTGGCCAGGCTGGTCTTAAACTCTTGACCTCAAATGATCTGCCCACCTCGGCCTCCCAAAGTGCTGGGATTACTGGCATGAACCACTGCACCTGGCCTTAGTGTGATTTTATATCTTACATTATGAGTTTTGTTTAAAAAAAAAAAAAAAAAGAACATCAGTAAGTTCAGAAACCAACTCCATGCTTCTATTTGCTGTAATGAATTTTTCCCTTCCATTGGAAAAATACAATTCTGTCTGTCCTGAAGGCCCATAAATCACAGAATGTGGTGTGTTGGAATGTGAAATCTTTTCAGCCTTGCAGAATTTTTATCATTGTACTAAATTGACATGTGGAAGAATGGCAGGTGGGAGTTAGAACTTAGAGATTTCTATTTATTCTCTACCTATTTTTCATTAGCCATTTAAGGTTCTGATCTTTAGAGCATTAAAGTTGGTGCTTTATACAATTTCACATCAAACTGTGGCATTGCAAGAGGCAAACCATTTGAAATTCTTCCTTAAGTTGCAAAAAGAAAAAGTGAATGCATGAAGACTGTTTTGTTCCCAAGACTTATGACACAGCCCTCTAGCTTTCTGGCTTTTCACTTTGATGGGAAGGAAATGAGACCATTGTAAATTACTATTCAGAATAATATTTTAGTGCCAGCTCAGTGCCAAGTGCTGTTAAGAACATGGAGAGAGCATTTGAGTGTTTGCCTCTGAATTTTTTCCCAGGCCATGGTTCGCGGTTGGCCGGCAGGCTGCAAGGGCCATTCCAAGTGGGAGAAGCATTTCATCCCCAGGACAAGTAAACAGAGAACCTAAAACAAATACATGTTTAGCTGAAGTGATACAGCAGCAGGCAAAATGTTCTATTTTTAATGAGTGAAGGACATCAGAAACAAAAGATCAGAGCCCCATGTTGCATCCTCAGCTAATTATAGCACAATAGCAGGAATCCTTAGCCCTTTATCTGGAGTGAGTCAGAGAGTGTATGATGCCTTATCTAAAGTTTAAAGTTATTGAGCCCAAGGCCCTTAACTTCTGAATAGACACACACTGGAATCAGATGTACAAACGGAGTGGGAAGAGGTAAATGATTTCAGATGCCAACCTGATGTAGTTGCATGCCCAAGGGGACTTAAACATTGAGAAATATTTAAAAACTATAGTTCACCTGGTGTGGTGGTTCATGCTTACAATCCCAGCACTTTGGGAGGCTGAGGCTGAAGGATCGCTTGAACCCAGGACTTCAAGACTGGCCTAGACAACATAGCTAGACCGCATCTCTACAAAAAATTAAAAAATTAGCCAGGTGTGGTGGTGCATCTGTAGTCCCAGCAACTTGGGAGGCGGAGGTGGGAGGATCACTTGAGCCTGGGAGATCAAGGCTGCGGTGAGCCGTGATCATGCCCTTGCTTTCCAGCCTGGCGACAGAGTGAGATTCTGTCTCAAAATAACAGCAACAACAAAAGCCAAAACTATAGTTGCAGAGAGTCGCTTTCCCTGCTTAGTTTTATCCAGATAATTGTTAGAATAGTGGAGAAGAATCTGGCAAGTGGCAGAATGCAGGGCCATAGGAATGGGGAGAGTTCATGCCTAAGGTCAGCTGATCAGAGGGGAGACTTGGAGAACTGCAAGGGGAACCCTCTCCTCTGTTTGTTGGGAGGGACAAAGGCTGTTGCTGAGCCTGCAGGTGTGGAGCGACCCTGCCAGAAGTCTCTCTGGACACTCTCTTCAGGCCCCTGTTGCCTGATGAAGTTCAGACTCCCAGGTCTATGAAGGGTAGTCAGGCCCTTCTGTTCCTGCGTTCACCTTTCTTCTGTCAGTTTCTAAGCACTCTCAGCCTCTGGGCCTTTGATTGTGGAGCGCCAATACGGTGGCATTGTTCTGAGTAGTTAGGGATGTGGATTCTCGAGGCCAGCTGCCTGGATTTGAGTCCTAACTTGACCACCTTCCATTACTTTATTACTAAGTAATAACAAATGTATTCAACAAACAGCTGCCAAATGCCCATTATAAGAAAGGCACTGTGTTAGACGCTATAAGGGAAATACAGACGAATAAGACAACACAGGTGCTGGCCTTGAGGAAGCCTGCTTATAAGACACTGTGTGACTGACCTCTCTGTGCCTCAGTTTCCTCATCCGTATGATAGGAATAGTGGCAGTACCTATTTCATGGTGTTATTGAGCTGCATAGATGCTAGCTCCTGCCATCATCATTGTCACTTCCTCATATCTTTTAGACCCAAACTCTCACACTTCCCGGAATCATTTCTGGAGCTCCCCCCCACCCCCCGCCCCCAAAGGAATTGGTCTCTCTTATTCTAGATTCCCTAAGAGGGACAGAGGGATACTAGGGTGAGAAGATGGTGGTGGCTCACGGTCATCACTCTGTACTTACTAGGTTTGAAAATGTATCAAATTACTGACATCTCTGAGCACCAGTTTCCCAATGTGTTAAAGAAGGATGGTGCTTCCCTACCCATCTCACAGGGTTTTGTCAGTAAATGCTAAACCATGCAGAAGCAAATGTTCTCAGTGAGCACCAGGTTGCTATTATTGTGTTACTTACCACGAAGAGTTTTACGTGACACTTTGTAGTGTGGTTATGATGACTGTCTTTTTTCAAGCCCCAAATTGGGACACATGAAATGATGGAGTTTGTGTCCAGATTCTGGTGATTTCGACTTCCTTATTCCCCAGTGCCTTTTTGTTTTTTTGGAGACAAAGTTTTTTTTTGCCCAGGCTGAAGTGCAGTGGTGCCATCATAGTTCACTGCAGCCCTGAACTCCTGGGCTCAGGCAAATCCCAGTGTCTTATAAGCAGGTTTTCTCAAGGCCAGCACCTGTGGTGTCTTATTCGTCTGTATTTCCCTTATAGCGTCTAACACAGTGCCTTGCTTATAATGGGCGTTTGGCAGATGTTTGTTGAATACATTTATTATTACTTAGTAATAAATACTAAACTATTTTTTAGTGAGAAAATAGGCAGGTTTGGGTTCTCATGGACCTGACCCACGTTTGTCAAACGTCTGCTGTGTACTAGTCAGCAGCTTTCTTCCTTTAGTGCTGTTTTCTATTAGAGTGGGATAGTGATATTTCAGGTCATCTGATGACCATTTATGCCAGTCACGTGTTAATGGGAATTTAATTTATGCATTAAACAAGGCCAGCACACTGCATAACACCCGCGGGTGCTATCCGCATTAAAACCAGGAAGTCTGCTTAATTGGTTATTGAGTATATGGAAAGAGTTGGAGAGCCTGACCTGGTCATTTCAGGTAGACTCTCAAGGGTGTAAGACGGCCCTTTGGTTTAGAGACTTTGGGATTGGTGTGAGTGAGTGGCAGGGACTGCTTTAGTGCCCAGACATTTAGTAGCACATGCACAATGTAGGAAAACTCTTCAAGAAAAACTAGCCCCAAGCAAGATGGTAGGTAATGTTCTACTTCTCTTGCTTAATTTATATGCTGCTTGCTTTACAGAATAATCTGAGATGGTAATAATAAAAGTGCAGGCCCCCTAAAATGAAAATGATTATCATAGAACCAGAAAAGAAGGGATAAAATACTGATATCAAGGACTCCTGAGGCCGATGGCAGCTCTGAGTTTCTTGGCAGCCAAGACAAAGACAAGCTTGCTGGGATGAGACATCCTCAGGCTCGGTAAAGGAAGCACCAGCCCTGCCTGCAGCTGTGGGCTCATGGAAATGGGTGCTGTTTTCCCTGCCTGGAGCAGGGAGGAGCGCTTGTCTATGGTAGAGAGGAGGACCACTTCCTTGGGCTATAGGTCATTAAGACCCCTTAACATCATGGCCAATTCTGAAATTACCTCTGAAAGTTGAGATTTATGCTAGACTGTAGCTCTCTGAAGCCAGTTTCCTTAGAGGCCAGAGTAATGATAGTGTGATTTACCTGCCACCTGCTTGAGAGAGACAATTGGTGGTTAAGGGAGTTTCCCAAGGTGATAAATTGTTTTAGCAAACAGATCCAGAGGACAGTTCCTTTCCCCTGGTGTGTATTTGCCTTTTGAGTGCCAAGACCTTACCCTAAACTCAACTTTCATGAATAGGATACTCTTTGGGGACCTTTCTCACATTGAGAATAGAGGCCAGGCCACAGCTTGGCGAAAGCATTCCAGATCTCTCTCCTGAATAAGAGATTTTGACTTTTTCATAAACCAGGCTCTCTCTGATCGTAGGCAAGGCCTTGAAAACAAATCCTCCTACCTACTTAGCTGATGTAGGAGTTAATGGAAATGGATATTGGAGTGGGAAGCTCCCTTTAGGGGGCAAAAAAGAATTTTTTTATTTTTAATTAAAAAAATTTTTTTTGAGACAGAGTCTTGCTCTGTCACCCAGGCTGGAGTGCAGTGTAAGGCTCAGTGCAGCCTTGACCTCATTGCACAAGCAACCCTCCAGCCTTGGCCTCCTGAGTAGCTGGGATGACAGGAGCACACCACCATACCTAGCTAATTTTTATATATTTTTTGTAGAGATGGGGTCTCGCTGTGTTGCCCAGGCTGCTCTCAAAAGTCCTGTGCTCAAGGGATCCTCCCTCGTTGGCCTTCCAAAGTTGTAGGATTATGGGTGTGAGCCGCTGTGCCTGGATGAAAAAGAAATAACTTGATTATAGGTTATGGAAATTTAGCAATGGCTTCAAAAAATGTCAGCAAGGTTTGGATGTCTTTTTCTTTCAGATGAAATTTCAGTATTCAACTGATACAGCCAACCAGGAGAAGGAAAAATACTAAGTAGAAAGACTTAGATAAGTGGAATTGAACATATTTGGGCTTAAAAGGAGCATCGCTCCTGGCATATTCAGCATGGCCCAGCTGTGTTTCTCTGAGGGCAATGTCCTCCTCAGGGTCTGTGAATGGCTGAACTCAGAGCAAGGCTTTTGCAATCTGCGCCTTCTGAATACAGTTTTTGTTCTGTTGGTTTCATTTGCATTTGGTGTCTGGAGTGCCTGGTCATGGAAAAAGCCCGTTCTTTGTTTTGGGTAATGAGGGCTGAGGTTTCCAATAAGTATTTCTCAGTTCAGTCCGTGTCGAGTGTCATTTGAGGAATAAGTGACTGTTGCTCATTGCACTGGGCCTGCGAGCCTCCATTTGCACATTAGATTTTTGCGCACTCCGCAATTAGTAAATTACAGAATGACATCATGAAATAGAAAACTGTATTCACAGATGGAAATGCTTTCCCAGTTCTATGCATTTTTATTCTAGGGCAGATGCATTTTTAAACCTCTTTGGATGGTTGTTCTGCCCTTGTCAGTTACTTCATAGCAAATGTCAACTGTAGACCAAGAGAAAGGAATGAGCCAGGATGGAGAACTTTGTTCTCTTTAATTGTGTCATGTTGGGTGCTTTTTGGAAAGTGGGTGAATTATTCATGATGAAATGAATGGGGGTATTATTTTAAATTAGTATAGGAGCAAATGGTTTGCAACCCATTTATTAAGACCTAATGTTGATGTGGGTACCAGTAAGCTTTACCAGCAAGGGCCAATGTGTTGTCTTCCTTGGCTGGTTGATTTTTTTACATTAACTCCTAGCCTAATTTTATCTTTCTTTTTTTATCCTGTTTTTCTTTCCCTAGATGTTTTTTTAATCTCTGATAAATCATTTTAAATTAAGGTCAGGTATATAGTTTCCCTTCTTCTCATCTTCCTCCCCCTCTATGACTGCCTGCACTTGAATTCATTTCCATCGTGTGAGAGGCAGTAATGGTACAGTGGTGTTGGCGGGTGGTGAGTGCTTGGTGAGCTGTGGCTCACATGTCTCCAGAGACACAGGCCCTAGGAAGACTGATTAAAAATAAACTTTTAACTACTGTAATGGCTCACTTTCCTGAAACTTGTTATGCTGTAACCTCACCTATTGAAGACATAATCAGAAACAGAAAGTGAACAAAATTGACCCTGGAAATATGTGGCAAAAATTCTGTGCGATAAATCTGATAACACTTTTCTTTCAGTGAATTCTCTTTTAGGGCTCACTCATAGAAGCAATTTTGACACCAAATTTTCTTCCTTTTAAAAATGCACTTAACCCCCACTTCCATCTGCAGGTTCTCCCTCTGCAAATTCAGCCAACTGCACATTGAATATATTCAGACATTTAGAAAAATGAAAAATAAAAATAATATAACAAAAAGTAATGCAAATAAACAATGCAGTATCACATCTATTTATGTAGCACTTGTGTTGTATTAGGTATTATATGTAATCTAGAGATGATTTAAAGTATATGGGAGGATGTGCATAGGTTATATGCAAATCCTATACCATTTTATATCAGAGACTTGAGCATCTGTGGATTTTGGTATCCTCGGGTGTCCTGGAACTACCCCACCATCAATACTGAGGGATGACTGTATATAATATAAAATAAATAAAATATGTACTGTAAAAATGTGATATTGAAAGTTTGATCCTGTGGCAGTTGCTATTTTCAGGTAGCTCTGCCTTTGTTTGCATGCTCAAGACCAGCTTGTGATTTGGTTTCTAAGATCACAGCTGGCTTATTATCTGTACTGGCTTATCATGGTAGTGGCTTGGTGTTATGGACGCAGTGAGCATTTGGTGTTGATACTCCCAGAATGAACTGAATAGAATGGACAGGCGACTGACCCTTGTGTATTGCTCTGTGTAGCAGTAATGGCACTAACTTGTTATGATGCTGTTTATCCTCAAACTATTTGCTATATATAGTAATGCATAAATTACACATATATGTGAATATATTATTACATATTCACACATAGATGGTTCTGACTTTACACAGTTCTGATATGCGTGAATTTCAATTACCATGATTTAAATAATACCAGTTTCCCAACAACTCTAGTCAAATCTCAGTTACTCCAGTGTATTAACTGAATTGAGTAATCACATGAAGTACACAAGCTTGCTGCTAGTGTTCAGCATACAACTCACCATGTAAATAACAGATGCATATCAGAATCCATGGCCAACCATGGCACTTCTTTCAAAGCTCGTGGGTGACTGGCCAGTGCACATGTTCCTTAGTTTATGCACAGACAGCAGAGTGTGTAGTTCTGTGGCCTGCTTGTCTGTCGGGGATAAACCAGTGTGACATTTTACAAAAACGTCAAAAATTGAGAGGGAATTGGCCAACAAAGATACAAGTGCAGCAAAGCAGCTGAAAGTGATAATGCTAGAAGTGAAGCCAAAACCTACGTGGAATTATAGAAGAAAGAGCTGACTGTGGGAATATTGGAGAGACTACCTACGCAGGCCAGGGAGCAGAAGGCAGCTTTATCCACATACACAAGGAAAGTGGTTGTGAAGAAGAGAATAAAGCTGTCCCAGAGGAAGTAACCTTGGCAAAACAAACTTCACATAAAAGGAACTCTCAGAACCATTTCCCAGCATAGAAAACACGAAGGATGAAGTATATGCTTATTCAAACTTATGGCTCCTAGCAGCACTGTTTACAATAGTGGAAAGGTAGAGACAGCCCAGATAGCCATCCACGGGTGACTGGATTAAAAGATGAATGAATAGATTGTGGTATATCCACACATTGGAATATTGATCTAAAAAGGGATGAACTACTGACACCTGCTACAGTGTGGATGCACCTCAAAGATACCATGCTGAGTGAAAGAAGCCAGATACAAAGGTCACGTATTATAAGAGTCTATTTATATGAACTATCTTGGTAAATCCTTGAAAGAAGAACACAGATTTGTGGTTGGGTTTCTAGGATCACAGCTGGCTTATTTCCAAGATCAGGGGCCAGAGTGGGGTAGGGGAATGAGGAGCAACTGCTTAATGAATGTGGAGATGCGTTTTAGGATGACAGAAAATCTTTTGGAACCACATGGAAGTGGTGGTTGTATGACATTGTGAGTATACTAAATGCACTTGTTTACTTCAAAATGGGTATGTTATATGAATTTCACCTCAATTTTTAAAATACGACATTTCACCAAGTCATAGAAAAGGTGCTTCTTTTGTGTAAGTTCTGTGACAAGAAGACCAGTACTTTTAAACATTTCTTGGTGAGTTTTTTATGTTTCCAACGTTTTAAATGGCAAAGTGCTGAACATTTTACTATTTTTTCACTTCCCTATACATTTATAACTGACGGTAAAAGAGTTTTTAATGCTTTCACAAACTTGAGAAGTCACAGAACAATTGCATTTTTTCCCTTTCATCACTAACATTGTTTTTCAGTTTCAGCTTTCATGGACATTTTTTTGGTTTCATACTACTGTACAAGTTGAATATTGCCTGTGCACATGTATTTCACTACACCCCCCCGCCAACACACACACACATCCCATACCCATTGCAGCACACTGTTGCAGGGAAGATTCTCAGATGTGTCTACAAAAGAAAAAAGTATGCCGGGCTTGCTATGAAGAAGCAGAGGACGTTACAGGCGGGATATTAACGGTGGAGTTGGTGGAACTCAGCTGCTTCTAGGAAAGAGGGAAGGTAAAGTGAGCAGGCATTAGGGACCTGAGGAAGTCTGTACCTTTTAAGGATGGTAAATATTCGAGCAGTGTGTGGGGTTGGCTAGCAGCTGTGTGGCCAGTAGCTGGAAGAACAGTGGTCCTAGGTATGTCCTAGTTGCAGGAAATCTGTTGGCAAGGAGAGCACTAGGACTAACGATACAATGCCTGAAAGCCCAGAAATGCATAATGGGCTGTGACGATACTGTTTAACTTGAGCTCTTTGGATGCTTTCAAGCATCCAACCCATATCTCCCTGTTACCCCTGCATTTTGACACAGGCTGTGCTTGCATTGCGGCTGGGTTAGCATAATCCCGTCTCCACCAGAGACCTTGGGAAGGTAGGGAAGTGTGCCTTAGTCATTCTCAAGTCTCCTGTGTCTGGCAGTGCCTAGCAGCAGCTTAATAAATACTTGTTAATGAACCTAATTATTACAAAATTAAGATTTTAATCTTGTAAATGACTATGGGAATCTGTTTATTTTTGCTTAGGATCATTGGTAATGTTTTCTGGCCAAAGCTGCTTTTTTGTCTGAGCTATATGTTTACTTATCATTCCTCTTATTTATATTTTGGAAATGATTAAGAGAAATGGGTGGTATGGCTCATGGTCTGATGTGAGTCAGTGTGTTGTTGTGAAGGCAGCTCCACACGTAATGGTTCAAGCCCTCTGAGTACACCTTAGTTTTTAGTAAACTAAAATAGAATAACTCCAGATTTTCTCCATCAATGTTGCTTGCGTTTTTCAGTGGTACTTTTTAGAAGGAAGAAATATGAAAGCCAACCGTCGAAAGATCAGTGGATGGGGGTCATAGTCTGTGATGGTGACTGAATTATCTGGTAAAGCATACTTTTTGCCCTTTCCAGGGCCAGCCTTCAGAGTGATGAGATTCCAGAAATGGTTTGGAAAAAAGAAAACGTAGGTGACCCAGCAGCTAAATGATTACTGCATCAGCTAGCAGCTCTGGAATGGTCATTTGGCCCTGAAGAAAGATCATTCTTGGGCAGGCTGTTGATGTGGAGAGTGAGGGGAGCAGCCCCATCTGGGTAGCAGATGGTCCCCAGCTAGGCACATGCCCTGTGTGGGGACATCCGTGCTGCCCAGGATCCTGGGACACTGCCCAGATCAGCTGTCCGGCTGGGAGCCTGTATCCAGAACTGTGGATGGCATTCACTTTGGGCTTGTGGAAATTGGTTTGTACTTACCCTAAAGTCTCGCCCCTTTAACCCCAGCTCAGGTTTTTTAACCCTAGTAGAAGCTTACTTACTGTTGGTATTTAAGAAAATTTGAACCTACTGCTGCTCTGTGGGAAGATACCAAAAAGCCAAAAGCTGTAACTCCTGGGGAGCTTACAGGTGCCCCCTTGTTGAGAGCCAGGCACTGTGGGTTTAAGGGAGACCCTGTGCTCTAGGCAGGTGGGTTGCATGCCGTGGTCAAAAGTCTGCCTGGTGAGGAGGGGCGGTTCCTGTACTTCTCAGATGTGACTTTGGGCAAGCTGCTTGCCTCCTGCTGCTTCTCTTTTCTCATCTGTAAAAGGGACAAGCGAAGGACCCTTCTCATAGGGTTGTTACGAAGATTTAGATGACTTAAATATGCAGAGTACTAAGAACAGTGCCTGGCAGATGATTTGAAAAATGGTTACAGAAATACAGTATAATAACATTTTTGTTCACACTTAATCCTCAGAGCAGCCATGCAGAATGGGAGATGTCATACCTATTTTGCATGAGAGTCTCAACCACTCGCCCAAAGTCACAGTGCTAGAAAGGACTTGAGCCTGAATCTGAACCTGTCCCCTGAAACGTTCACCTGCTTTGCTTCTTGACATGACAGAATGATGAGAAAGTGGGTTAGTCTACTACGCCTAAAAACTGTAGATGGAGTGGCCAAAACCGCAGACAGTTATTTTTTATATATAATCTTGGATGTCGGAAGTCGAAGATGAAAGCGTTGACAGGTGTGGGTTCTTCTGGGGCCTCCCACCTTGGCTTGTAATTGGTCACCTTCTTGCTTCTTCACATCGTCTTCCCTTTGTGTGTGACTGAGTCCAAATCTCCTTTCTATAAAGGCACAGCCGTATTGGATTAGGCTCACTCTCACGACCTCATTTTAACTTATTTACTCCTTTGAAAACCCTGACTCCCCTCATACAGTCACAGTCCTAGGTACCGGGGATTACCTAGGATTTCAGTGTATGAATTTTGGAGGGGAGAGGACACAATTCAGCCAGTAACAGTAAATGATTAGTAAACAAACATAGGGATTGAATACCCAGATATTAAGGTTAGGAGTGAAGGCAGAATCTAGCAGGACTAGAACTGATAGAGGCAGGTGCTAGGTCTAGGTGTTTTTTGAAAATGATTTTCAGGCCAGGCGAGGTGGCTCATACCTGTAATCCCAGCACTTTGGGAGGCCGAGGCTGGCCGATCACTTGAGGCCAGGAGTTTGAGACCAGTCTGGGCAACATGGTCAAACCCTGTTTCTACAAAGAGAAAATGCAAAATGTTAGCCAGAAGTTGTGGCTTGTGCCTGTAGTCTCAGCTCCTCTGGAGGCTGAGCTGGGAGGATCACTGGATCCTGGGAGGTCAAGGCTGCAGTGAACAAATATCTATGCCACTGCACCCCAACCTGGACAACAGAGCAAGACCCTGACTCCAAGAAGAAAAAAAAAATGATTTTCAACAGAGTCAGTCATGGACAAAGAGGAAAGGACTTTTTTCCCCACCCTATAGCCTTGACCTCCCAGGCTCAGATGATCCTCCTACCCCAGTCTCCCAAGTAGTTGGGACTACAGGTCTGCGTGCCACTATGCCCAGCTAATTTTTTGTGTGTTTTTAGCAAAGATGGGGTTTTGCCATCTTGCTCTGCTGGTCTTGAATTCCTGGGCTCAAGCAATCCTGCCTCAGCCTCCCAAAGTGCTGGGATTACAAATATGAGTCACTGCACCCAGCCAGAAGGGATTTTTTGTGCAGTGAGAGGAGGATCCTCAGAATACAGAGATCTGGTATCTGCAGACTCATTATGGGACGCACATTGATTTAGTGCAATTTTGAGTGAAGAGCTACTGTGATAGCTGACTGCGTGATAAATGTTAGCCGGAGAAATCAGCATGTTATTTTGATAGGCATTTGAGTAATTTATTGAGCTAATAACTATGGAGTGCCTCAGGTGCTAGGCACCAAATCACAGTCCAGTTCTTATTTGGGAGAGATCATTTGGGTCTCAGATCCCTAAAAGTAGCTTTTAACTCCAAAATTGTTTGAATCTATGTTTGTAGAGGAACATCATGAAAATATTTTGAAATTAAATTTCTTAAATATGCCTTAATTTTATACTGTTATTATTTAATTTTTTTTTTTTTTTTTTGAGACAAGTTACACTGTGTTGCCCAGGCTGGAGTGCGGTGGTGCGATCTCGGCTCACTGCAACCTCCACCTCCCAGGTTCAAGTGATTCTCATGTCTCAGCCTCCCAAGCAGGTGGGATTGCAGGCGCCCGCCACCATGCCTGGCTAATTTTTGTATTTTTAGTAGAGACGGGATTTCACCATATTGGCCAGGCTGATCTCGAACTCCTGGCCTCAAGTGATCCACCCGCTACTTGGCCTCCCAAAGTTCTGGAATTACAGGCATGAGCCACTGTGCCTGGCTTACTGTTACTATTTTGATCAGTAAATTGTGGTATAATAGATACTGGATTTTGACTTAAGGCTATCTGGGTTTAAATCCTGGCTTTGTCACTTAATAGCTTTGTCAGATACATTATATGACATAAATAGGCAGAGCTTCCATTTTATCACCTGTGAAAAGTGGATGACTGTACACATCAAGTTGGGTTGCCGCATACAGTAACGGACGTGGATGTTCTGTCCAGCATGGTGTCTTTCCCGTGATAGGCACTTGTGATAATGCTATGCAAGAAGGTGCAAAGTTGAAAGTGGATTGTTAAAAGTGGAGCCAAGTTAAGGGACTTCTTAAAATATTTTTATTTAATAGAAAAAAACATATAGCAAGGATATTTGGATCAATTCTTTCATGCATTCAACAATCGAAGTCTGAGAACCGGCTGTGGTAAGGTACTCCAAATTAGAATAAGGCAAGGCCTCTGCCATCATTGAGCTTCCAGGCAGGTGGGAAGCCCAGGAGGGTGTGATAAGTGCTGCCATCCAGGCATGCTCAGGTTGTCCTGCAGGTATTGAAGAGGGCTACATCTGGATTTATGCTGCTGGAAGTGTTTCACGGTTTCTGGATTTCTGCCCCAAGAGAGGGGAGCAGGCACTTGCATTAGCATTTGAATTCATCTCCCGGAGAGGAGTGGAAAAGTTATTTCAGGCAATGGTAACAGCGTGTGCAGAAGTCTAGAGGGATGGGAGAGGCTACAGGACATGGTTGGGAAATAGCAGTTCTGGAATAGGAATCCGTTTGCTGTGCAGGTGGTGAGTGGAGAAAGAGGAGACTAGATTTGTAAAGGGGGATGGATCATACAGGCCTGGGGAACCACTGGGAGATTTTTAAGCAGGGAAGCGATTTGATGATATATTTACAGTTTTAGGAAGACCAAACTGATAGCAGCTTGGAGGCTGATTTGGAGAGAAGGCAGAGTGGAAGGCAGGGGTGTGTAGAGGGGAAGTTTTGGAAAGATTTTGTGATGATTCTGCTGAGCCTGAGGTTTTGAACTCGTACTGCCACGTAGCAGCCCAGGAGGAGGACATAGTCCAGAGCTTTGAGATAGTTTGCATCAAGATGGTTGTGTCTGGGTGGGGATGACTGGGATTCTAGCTTGGGTGTCCAAGTGGATACAGAGCCTTTCATGTGGAGGCTGGGGGCTTGGGCAGGTTGAGTACATTTCCTTCTTTACCATAAGTAGCTGGCCAGCCATGGGAGTCAATCCACATGGGATGGAAGGATGGAGAATGCCGGCTCCTTTCTAAAGACTTGGCCCTGAAGAATACAGCTTGCAATTTGGTATCTAGGGTGATCATTAAGATCAGTCACAAATGTTTGGATCTTTAATCTCCAAAATAGTGGGTGGGATGCTGCCTGCTCCATTGAGCCCAGGTATGGTTATGTGACCACCTGTGACTAATGCGGTTCCTGTGGCTCTTGAGCTAAGCATTTGAAACCAGGACGAGACTCTCTGGCCCTCATTATGTTTGGCATGTCCCAGAAGGCAGCCATGCTATGGATCTGGGTCCCCAAGGGAACGCTGTGCCATGTCCACCAGTGATGGACCTGCACTGGGGGAGAAGCCTTTGTTTCAGGCTCTTTAAGATGACATGGGGATTTTGGTGGTGTTTTTCTAGCCTAACGTAGCCCCTCCTGACTCAGGTTTTTGTGTAAGATACCAAACTTTGCTCATTTTCTTTTCCTTAGCTACAAATCCGTTTTGAACTTCCTTTTTTTCTGTATATGCCTGTGCATGTGTGTGCCTTGTGCACAGGCAGACAAATATCGCTGGAACCAAAAGCATTTCTGCTGTTACCATTATCCTTTTGTCCAAGGAAGTTTTTTAATGAATTAAATGTCAGAAACACACATGCTTTCTTAAAAAAGCAGCTTTATTGAGATATAATCCACATACCTTATAGTTCATCCACTTAAGTGTATAATTCAATTACTTTTATTATATTCTAAGTTGTGCAAACATCATTATGAGGTTAATTTTTTTGTTTGCTTGTTTGAGATGGAGTCTCGCTGTCGCCCAGGCTGGATTATAGTGGCGCAATCTTGGCTCACTGCAACCTCTGCCTCTTGGGTTCAAGCCATTCTCCTGTCTCAGCCTCCCAAGTAGCGGGGACTATGTGCTTATGCCACTACACTGGCTAATTTTTCTATTTTTAGTAGAGGCAGAGTTCTACCTTATTGATCAGGCTGGTCTTGAACTCCTGACCTCAGGTGATCCACCTGCCTCGGCCCCCCAAAGTGCTGGGATTACAGATTTGAGACACTGTGCCTGGCCAATGTTAATATTGTTGTTATCCATAAAAGGAAGCCTGTGCCATATAACCACCCCCTAATTCTCCCACACATCCCTCTCCCCGTCCACAGGCAGCACCAAAACTACTTTGCGTCTCTACATTTTGTCTATCCTGGACATTTGATATAAACTGAGTCATGCCACATGTGGTCCTTTGTGACGGGCTTCTTTCAATTAGTTTAGTGTTTTCCGGGTTCATCCATGTTGTAGCAGGTGTCAGTACTTCATTCCTTTTTATTGGTCAAATACTAGTCTATTGTATGGGATACGTTGTGTTATAAAACCATATGGTTTCTAGAGATGGAAGCCATACTGACCCCTGTAGAGTTTTATCCTTTTATCAGTTGGTGAACATTTGGGTGGTTTCTGCTTTTGCTGCTATGAACCTCTATGTAGTACAATCTTGTGCAGGTTTTGGGTGAATATGGTTTCATTTCTCTTGGGTTTTTATCTAGGAATGGAACTGCCAGACTGTTTTCCAAAGCAGCTCACCATTTGACATGCCCCCCACCCCAGCAATGTCTGAGGGTTCCAGTGTATCTGTATCCTCAACAGCACATGCTCTCTCTCCAGTGACAGCCATCCTACTGGGTGTCCCTGCTGTTTTATGTCATTTAACACCAAACTTAGATCACATTTCTGCTTTACTGACTTCGCACATGTCCCCAACTTGCAACTCATGCTGGTATTAACTTGTGTGGATTTATCCATGTTTGGCTGTTTATGAGGATTTGTCCATGTCAACATGTATGTTTTGTAAGGCCGTTCTTATCTTCCATGACCAGACCTACATTCTCAGTTTAAGATATGATGTTTTTTCAGTGTTTGGCTTTTCGATTGAATCAACTGACAAGTTTAATGGCTTAAACTTTCAAGCTTAAGCTAAAATGAGAATCTTGTTTTGAAGCAAAAATCACATCCTAGCTCTTCCCTTAATTCAGGAACTTAGCTGGTGGTTTCTGTCTTAATTTTTTTTTTCCTACTTCAGTTTGGTCCATAAACAAATATTTGTGTATGTGTGTGTTTGTGTGCATGTGTGTGTGTGTGTGCTTGTGTGCGTGTGTGTGTGTGTGTGTGTGTGTGTGTATTTATTTATTTATTTTTGAGACAGAGTCTCACTCTGTTGCCCAGGCTGGAGTGCAGTGATGCAATCTCTGCTCATTGCAACCTTCACCTCCCGGGTTCAAGCAATTCTCTTGGCACAGCCTCCCTAGTAGCTAGGATTACAGGCATGTGCCACCATGCCCAGCTCATTTTTTCTATTTTTAATAGAGACAGGGTTTCATCATGTTGGCCATGCTGTTCTCGAACTCCTAAGCTTAGGTGATCCGCCCACCTTGGCCTCCCAAAGTGCTGGGATTACAGGCATGAGCTACCATGCCTGTCCCAGTATATATATATTTTAATATAATGTGAAATCATGCGGTTTCTACTGTAGACTGAATGTTTGTGTCCTGACCCCTAGTGGGATGGTATTAGGAGGTAGGGCCTTTGGGATGTGATTAGGTCCTGAGGGTAGAGCCCTCATGAATGGGATTAGTGCCCTTCTAAGAAGAGGCCAGGTGAGCTTGTTTGCTCCTTTGACCATGTGGGGTTACAGCTAAGAAGGTGCTTTCTGTGAACCAGGAAGTAGGCCCTAGTCAGACACTGAATCTGTTAGCACCCTGGTCTTGGACTTCCCAGCCTCCAGAACTGTGAGAAGTTTCGGTTGTTTCTAAGCCACAGTTTATGGTAGTTTTTTATGGGAACCTGAACTTAGAAGGCAGTTTCTAAAGGGGAGCAATGCTGACTCCTCTGTAGTTTATATTTTTGAGTGATGAGTCTGAGTTTCATGCTTCATTGATGTTTGTTGGTGACAGAGTAGACAAGGTCCCTGCTTGGAGTCTGTGGTCTAGTTGGGCCAATAGACCTTAAATGAATCAAGGCAGATGTGATTACAGATTGAACAAGGGCTGTAGAAGGAAAGGGATTTCCCAAGAGAGAATAAGAGGGACTTCTCAAGTTGAGTTTGACTTTCTCTTTGGTAGGGGATATGTCAGGAAGGACCTTTTAAAAGCAGAAAAAATCTTTAGCTGAAACCTAAAGGAAGAGGAGGAGCTTGCCTGAGAAGGACACTGTGGTGGCTGGAGGGGGTTTCCAAGGCAGGAACACTCTGGCAGGTTAGAGGAACTGAAATAAAGTCTGTGTTGGAGTGTAGAGACTGCCGGAAGAGGGACCCATAGAGGCCGAAGTGGGAGGGTCATATGAACAAGTTGATAATTTGGGCATTATTTCAAAGTGGGGTGATATGTCATTGCAGGGTGTTAGCAGAGGGGAGGCATTATCCAAGTTTAAAAAAATCACTCTAGTTGCTGTGTGGCAGATGGATTGGCATTGGGGGCATGGGGTGGTGGCAAGGATGGATGCAGGGGTACAAGTTATGAACTGAGACAGGCACCTCATGGGTCTTCCTGCACAAGACCCAGATGGCTGGGGGTGGGGGCTGCAGCTGGGGACATGGGGCATCAGTGCCCACGCTTTCTATCGTCTGTCCCCTGGGAGGGCATATGCACTCTCATACCAGCAGCAGGTTGCTTTGGCTCGCTTGTGTTGCTGGGAGAGATCTCCTATAATGTTTTTTATGTTTTTAAAATATGAACATCGCCCCTGGTAGAGACAAGGCAGAAACCACTTTTGAGCTATTAGTGCTCTGTTTTCTGAAACAACTCTCTGAGTGACCCTTCCATCATTACAATTTATCAACTCAATTAGAAAACGTGCTTTCACAAGTTTCTAATACTTGGGCAAATTTATTTACGTTGCAAGACAAAGTGTTGCTTCTAGTGACAGTTTTGCCATTGGGCAGCATTTGTAGGGTAAAGGTGTTTTTGCTTTTGGAATCCATTGGGAGATTAAAATGTAGATATTTAATTTATACATACAGATACATATATATATATAAGTTAAAAAGCAGGAAGTCTCTGTGCGTGTGTGCCAGGGGGTCTCAAACTCTTGGCCTCCAGCAGTTGGGAGATTTTTTAAAGCCTTTATCTTTTACCCTCATGCTTTTTAAAATCCAGTCTGTTTTTGTATAGCACTTGACATACATGGGCAGAAATCATTCTGGAACGTGAAGAAGGGAGCATGGACTTTCTGGAGTGTCCCAGGTGGGTTTCCTGTGGCTGCTGTATCACAGACCGGTGGCTGCAGACAGCATGGATTTGCTATTATATCTCATAGTCCTGTAAGGCAGAGTTTAACATGGGCTGAACTCAAGGTGTCACCAGGGCTGTGTTCCTCCCAGACGCTCTGGGACAGGATCCTCTTGCCTTTCCCTGTTTCTGCAGGGCATCTACCAGTCTCAGCTCACTCTCCCCTCCCTGCATTTGCAAAGCCAGGAGAATAGCATCTCTGTGGCCATTCCTGCATGGTCACATCTCCTCCTGGGACGCTCTCCTTCTGCCTCCCTTTGCACTTTCAGGAGCCCTTGTGATTCCATTGTGTCCATCTGGATAATCCAGGATAATCTCCCTATTTTAAGGTCGGCCGATTAGCAATTTTAATTCCATCTGCAGCCTTAATCCCCGTTTTCTTTGTAACCTGACCTAGTCACAGGTTGTGGAGATTAGGACTCTGGCATCTTGGGGAACCATCGTTCTGCCTGTGGCAATGGTAGGCTAAACTTGAGGTTTTTGAGATGGGAACTTGGCTCGCTGGTCTTTGTCTTCTCGCTGACTTCTATTGGTATTTGCCTGAGATTTTTTTCTTTTCTTTTTCTTTTTTTTTTGTTCTGGGCCCACAGTAGGTGTTTTAAAATCATAGAGTCCAATTGCCTTCTGGGAATCCATTGTAGTTAAATGGTAGCAGTTTCTGAAGCAGTCATGGGGGATCTGCAGTTCCCTGCTTACGTTCAGACTTTTCAGGAAGGCGAGTCTAGACATTCAGGAAACATAGGAGGTTAGCTGCATTTTCCTCACGAATGCAGGATATTAAAATACTAAGAGGGAACCCAGGAGTCCTCTTAAGATGAGTTTAAATTTCTCATACCTGTAGAAGTTGTTGAGAAATACTGGCTTCTAATTTTCAGGACTCTGGTGTGGAAAGGGCCTGTGAACCTGGTCTGATTTGAGAATGGGGACTGAGGACTTTAGGGCTTTTGAAGACTGACTTGAGCTTTCCTGTTAATTCTGTTGAATTGCTGCCTAAATGGAGGGAACGTGTGTCCTGTCTTGAGTTGTGCGGCAACGCGATAGGGACACTTGGGACATGAGCCAAACGTTGACAGAGGGGAGCACTTCCAGGAATATTATTCATACAGAGTTAGTAAGTTTTTTGGTTTTTTTTTGAGATGGAGTTTCACTCTGTTGCCCAGGCTAGATGCAGAGGTGTGGCCTGGGCTCACTGCAACCTCCACCTCCCGGGTTCAAGCGATTCTCCTGCCTCAGCCTACCTGGTAGCTCAGATTACAGGCACCCGTCACCATGCCCAGATGATTTTTTTGTATTTTTAGTCAAGATGGGGTATTGCTATGTTGGCCAGGATGGTCTGGAACTCCTGACCTTAGGCTGTCCACCCTCCTCAGCCTCCCAAAGTGCTGGGATTACAGGCGTGAGCTACTGTGCCGGGCAGCAAAATTAGTAAGTTTTAACTTCACCCTTTATGCAAACTGGACATCATAGGTCTTGGAATAGGATTATTTTTCCCTTGCTAAAAGGTTAGCAAAATACATACGATGTGTCTGTTTGACTGGCCCTAGAAAAAACTCTGCTTTTGTTAACTTTAAATTTGGGTTGGAAATTGATATTGTTGGAGGAGCAAGGTGTGTTTAGGCCTGATGATTTTTGGATAGCTTGACCAAACCCAGTGCAACCACATTTTCCCCCAAACTACTGTGTCCTCAGCGGTGCCCGTGCCTGTGCAAGGATCCAGTGCAACCCCCAGTGTGCCTCTTTGGGCTGTAGCTAACTTAGGCTGACATCCCGATGAATGCAGTGATCACCAGCTCATTTGATTAAAGTGCTTCTTCCAGACAGCATGCTTAGAATTGTGTGTCTTGCTTCCAGTCTTCTTACCCTGTAAGCATTTTCTGTGAGTCACCAAATCAGCCATAAAATTATTTAATTTTATGGAAGTGGAAAATCAGACTTATTAAAATACTGTGTTTTTGTTTTAAAGCTCAGAGGTATAAAGACCCATGAATTTTTCCATGCCCTCTCGTAATGTGGTTTTAGTTTAGCTGCGGTTGTTCCGGGTGCAGAGTTCTGAGCCCTCTGTAGACATGCTGCATCAGAATTTATGGCCTGGGTCTTAGGAATTTGCAATTTAGAATAACCCCTGCAGGTGAGTCTAATGCACCCTAAATTTGAGGCCAGTCCATGGGATTTAAACTACACTCCCTTATACGATAGCAGCACAGTTCTAGGCTCAAGGGACTCAGTGGGGATCCAGTGAGTGCAGCTCACCAGAGAAATAACAAAAGCGTTTGCAGAGAGACCAGAGGATCATCTTTGTTGGTGCTAAGGCTTAAACATAGGGGAATGCGGCTTCTATAGTTAGGCCAGTGGGCTTTCTAATACAGAATATGGAATTAGGCAGACTTAACGCCCCCTCGTGCCCACCACTGTCAGTGCCAGCATGGGCTTGGGCTGCGTCTTCACACTGATGGTCCGTCCTTTGGACTGATCTCCTCATGGAGGAAAAAATACAGCAAGGGGCAGGGGCTTGGCTTGGCACAGCCAATTCTTTACCCAAACTCCTGCCAAGGCTGCCCCTTTTTTCTTACCCTGGTTGGAGTGTGTGAGGGTGGGAGAGGCAGGAGGAATCAGAGCTTCTTTCATCTAGAAGCCAATTTCAGGAATAAGAAAGCAGCAGCTCATAACATACCTAGAAAGCACCTAGGTAAACAGTTGGGGAATGAACTAAGAATTTTCAGACAGATTTTCCTTGTCTGGAACATTTGCAGAACCACCTCTTCTTTGCTCGAGTGCCTTGTTTTTTAGATTCATTTAAGGTAATGATTCTAGACACTGATGTAAATCAGCACATACATTATTAAGGATGTAGAATACCTCCAGGCCCAGTTGCCTTGGAGCAGGAAAAACAGTCCATCCTCATTATCATCCGGAATAATTTATGTTCAAGATAATGCACAATCAATTTACTTTTTATCATGTTCGAATTTAATTTATACTTTCGAGTTTGGATGTCAGCCACATTGCTTCTGTGTGTTAATCTTTATTTACGGGAATAAATGGGAAGCAGTCAGCCATTTTTTATTCTTTATTGGGGAGCCACATTATAGTGGAAAAGGTAAAATTAAACGCTAATGAGACCAGAGGTCTGTATGTATGAAAACCATCCTCACCACTTCACAGTTGTCTTTGAACCTGTTTCCCTAGGATTGTTTGAAATGTAGCAAACGTGGCTCACAGTTACCCCGACAGCCTTGACCATGACGTGAGTATATAGACTGTTTCCCATCTTCCTTGTCTGTGCTGCCAATGGAAGCCTCCCCTCTCCTAACCTCTGAGTAGTGGCTGTCTCTGCTTTATTCAGACATTGCTCTCGTTTTCTAGAACAGCAGCTCCAGTGTGGTTAGTGTGAATGACAGCCCAGCAGGAGGAATGGGCTTGACATTGGAGACTGCACCACCCCACGTTTCTTTGTCCTCTCAAGATGATTTAACTCCCTCCCTTCCCCTTTCCTTCAAGCCAGAATCCCAGAAGCTCAGCTGGCATTGTCAGGTTGTTACGGTGAACCTTAACCTGTGTATGACTCAGAATTCACATCTGATGTGTCAGTGAACACACAGATCTCTTTTCGAGCACATGGTTATCAAGATGCACATGCTTTTACGTATCCTGCTGGATTCTGGTAAGGTGCTGTGTGCGCGGTAACCACTTGTCATCAGGTGCTTACGATGCCTGTGACGTGAGGCTGCGGATGCAGAATTTGTGGTCTGAACATTTATGAGTAGATAAAAATGGAAACTGGAATTGGTGAAGCAAACTTGTGGCTTTTCCTATTTTCTCATCTCGTTTACGGATATAACTATAAGTCCTGCTTCCTCAGTGATGGTGTTAAAACAGTTTGTTTACAAGATCCCATTTATTTAAAAAAAAAACCTTAAGAACTGCGCTGCTGCTTTTCAGTGTTCACTGCTCTAGGAACTTGTATTCCTCCTCTTCATCCTCCCTTTTTTTCATTTTTCATTGTTGTTGTGTGTGTGTGTGTGCCACATCTTTTGTCCTGAATCGTTGAAAATGTCCTGAAATACTTATGAAACCATCAGAGCGAAGAGAAGCCCATCTGATTTCTTCATCTCCCAGCTGAGGAAGGACACACTTTCTCCCTCTCTCCAGTGAAGGCCCCTGTGTCCCAGGGGGTGGGATGGCTGACATCATACTCAGTGCTGATACTTCTTATTCCCTGGTTGGGCACTGATTCCAGAGCCCCTTCAGCCCCTCAACCTGAGCTGGGTTTCTCTTGAAGGTCCTAACGCCAGCTCACACCACCTACTACTACCTTTCTGGGGCCAGACCTCAGCTTCTGGGTCTTGGATTTTGGCCTTACCCAGATCCCAGGGTCATCTGACAGGCTCTTGATAGCCCTGTGGCTGTTCTTGCTAATACACCGTCCTATCTTTTGCCAGCCAAGCAAATCCAATAATGTTTCCTTCTCTTTAATCCAAGCCAGTGTCTTTCTTGAAAATGCTTCACCTCTAAGCTCCGAGGCTCTGCAGTCTGCCCTCTCCAACCTTCCCCACCATGCCCCACCTCCCCGCCGATGCCCCACGTTCCCCCCCAATGCCCCACCTTCCCCCCACTCCCCACCTTCCCCCCCACGCCCCACCTTCCCCCCAATGCCCCACCTTCCCCCCAATGCCCCACATTCCCCCCCACGCCCCACCGTCCCCCCCACGCCCCACCGTCCCCCCAACGCCCCACCGTCCCCCCCACGCCCCACCGTCCCCCCCAC
>CAUYQU010034730.1:0-30103 GCA_963574635.1 Cheracebus regulus | reverse complement strand
TACGACCGGTTGCCTTGCTGGGAGCTCGGATGCACCCCCCCCCCCCACCCGCTCCTTTTTCCCTTCTACAAGCCCCGAGCAAGCTCAGGCATGCTCCGAGCAAGCTCAGACATGCTCGGGCATGTTCCCCTCTCCCTTTCTTGCACTGCCTGGTCTTCCCTTAAGAAGCCCAGTATGCAAACAAGGTGCTACAACTATAGCTTCTTGATAACCAATAGCAGCTAAGCCCTAACAACCAATAGCAGCTAAGCCCTAACAACCAATAGCAGCCGAGTTTTAACAACCAATAGCAGTCAAGCTTTAACAACCAATAGCAGGCAAGTAATTCCAACCAACAACAAGCCAATTCCTAGGTCAAGGCTTGGAACTTACCCAATAGCAGTCTTGCTCTCCCACAACCATTCGAGCTGTTTCACTCCCTATAAAACCCCCTGTCTGAGAGGAGTCTGCGTGACTTCTCCGGCCCCTCCTGTCCGGACCGCGGAACCTCACCCGGGAGCCTGAATAAATTCTCTTGCATTGGATTATTTTGGTGCTGGCCTCAGTTTCTTCGTTTTATCCTCGGAAACAGACCTCACAAGGACAGCCACAGTCGTCAAGGAGGGCTTCCTGGAGATGAGGCAAGAGGAGGAGATTTCAGTGGCCCATGAACAGTGGGGCCACATTTCAAACCAGAGGATCAGGATAAGGACTGGGCGTTCCTGGGGCCACAGGTGTGAGTGGGTGAAGGTGAGAGCCAGAGAGCAGAGGGAGTTAACACTGTGGAGATGGAAGAGTTAACACCTGCGTACGGACCTTGCTTCCCAGACGGAGGAACCAAGGCCCTTTTCGGAATGTTCTGGATCTCGGCCTGGACACATGAAGAAACACGGGAGGTGTCTGAGCCTGGGAGGGGCGCCTGGGAGCTGGGCCTTAGAAGACGCCCCTTGAAGGCCTGGTGTGGTGGCTCACGCCCGTAATTCCAGCACTTTGGGAGACTGAAGTGGCGGATCACGAGGTCAGGAGTTCAAGACCAGCCTGACCAACATGGTGAAACCCCATCTCTACTAAAAATACAAAAATTAGCCGAGTGTGGTGGCGCATGTCTGTAGTCTTAGCTACTCGGGAGGCTGAGGCAGGAGAATGGCTTGAACCTGGGAGGTGGAGATTGCTGTGAGCCGAGATCACACCACTGCACTACAGCCTGGGCGACAGAGCGAGACTCTGTCTCAAAAACGAAAAGGAGAAAAAAAAAGATGCTCCTGGGGGCTGCCGGACTGGAGGCCCAGAGGGAGGCAGCTCCGGGGTCTGCTTTAGGATCATGCTTTCCAGATCCTCGCAACACAGAAAAGATGTGGCTTTTGGAAGGTGTCTGGAGGTATTTGTGGAGTAGAATGGAATGTTGAAGTAGAAGGCGGCCCTTAACAGTGGGCTGTGGAGGAGGACAGGGCCGTTGAAAAGACTGGGAATAGAAGTTTGGTGAGCAGCAGGGACTCCATACTGGGGGCTCTGCTAGGTCTGGCAGTTTAGGGGAACGTCATAACCCCATGGGATAGTGGTGTTCAGAGTGAAAGGATATCCTTCTCTCCTTTTCCTCCAGTCAGGATATTCTTGGGGAGCCCCAGAAACCCTGACCTGAGAAAGCTCTAGAAGCACAGCATCAGCCCGCCACCTGCCCTGTGAGTCTTGAGTGCTCTGTGATACCACAGGGTTGCCTGCGACACGTCCAGCCCAGCACTGCCCTGCTCTCCCTGCCTCTCTGGGAGGATGAAACGTGAGGTTCATGGACATTCCACTTCTCCTCTTGTAAGAGTCTCTCCAGTAAAGCCTCTTCTGCATTTTATACCACATGGCACCGGAGATGGTTGCCTTTGTCCTTCTTCCATGACACCTGGCCACCGCACAGGCACACACTGCACTTTCCCAATGCTGGGGGTTCCTGGAAGAGGCCTTGCTCCCCAATACGTGGTGATTTTAGAAGAGTCCTTGTTCCTGAAGCTGGGCATTTGTGGAAGAGGCCTTCTTTACTGGGGCCTCCCTAAGAGTGGATGGGTAACATTTTGTTCCTAAACATCCTGGCAGGTCCCAGCGTTTTTTTGTCTGTTTTTGTTTTGTTTTTGAGACAGAGTCTTGCTCTGCAGCCCAGACTGGAGTGCAGCAGCATTATCTTGGCTCACTGCACCCTCTGCCTCCCGGGTTAAAGCAATTCTCCTGTCTTGGCCTCCCAAGTAGCTGGGATTACAGATGTGAGCCACCATGCCCGGCTAATTTTTGTATTTTTAGTAGAGATGGGGTTTCACCATGTTGGTCAGGCTGGTCTCAAACTCCTGACCTCGTGATCCTCCCACCTCGGCCTCCCAAAGTACTGGGATTACAGGCATGAGCCACCATGCCCTGCCATGTATTTATTTTTCAAGCTTTTTTTATTAAACATGTAAATGTGAATCTTTACAAATCGTCAATATGATTATGTTTGGGCCATCACCATCCAGTTCAAAATTTAGAACATTTCCAACACTTCTGAAGGTGCCTCTTCCTATTCCATTACACTCTCCGACCCAAGAGAACCACTGTTCTGACCTCTATTTCCACAGATGAGTTTTGCTTATTTTTGAGCATATAAATGGAACCACACAGTATGTCATTTCTTGTGATAAAATTCTGTTGCCTCTACATTATGACTGGCATTAATCCACACCATGTATAATACAGTCATAAAACCGAATGCAGTACTGCAGGGGAAATGAATGAACTGCAGTTCTATACATCAATCTAGACACAATCTCAAAAATATAGACATGAAAAACAATAGTTGCATAAAATAAATATAAGGCAAGAGAAAAAGATAAGCATTTTTAAGGAATGAATTCCTGTGTAGTAAAACAATGTTTTTTAAAAAGCATGGAAACATTTAACACAACTACTAGAGTGACAGGTACATCTGCAGGGCAGGAGGGAGGAGGAGGTTCACTTTATAATTTTTTGAACTGAGCACATTACGTTGTTATGTTGGTATATGTATTATGTATTTCACAGTAAAACAGATAAAAGAAATTGTGCACAGGAAATGAGAAAGTAGGGAAAGTTAAGTACAGACACTTCCTCTGAGACATCATCTTTTTTGTCATAACTGCTTATGCCTTTACACCAGTAAGTCTGCCTTTACTAAGTTCCTGTGGCTGCAGATGTAGTTTCAAATGGCAGCCGCAGCAGCATTGCCATGATCAACTATTTAATCTTTAACTGCAGTTATGTTTGACTCAGATTTCACCTCTGCCATTCTCACTTTTCATTTTGATTACTTGTTTATAGAATGTCACATGAGTTTTTCACTGGGAGATGGGGAGGCAACACAACAACCTATTTTGCTGTGTGTGAACTGAGTAAGAGATGTGCAGTAAGAAATCAGACTTTGAAAGAAGTGGCATGACTAGTCACTGATCATGATGCAATCTGTTACTTATATAGTGATTTTTGGACTGAGGAGCTAGGAGTGAAGTTTGCACTTTATGCAACTGCTTACAGTTAATATGCCTTGATAACTGAGATTTGAGGTGTGAACTGTATTATTGGGTAACTCTGGTGTTATTTACTTAACCCATGGTAACTGAAATTTGTACATATTGGAACAATATAAATTGAACACTGCTTGTATGTATATTTTTATATATATAACATATTATGTATATATTACGTTCATATATTATGTATATAGAATGTACTGTGTATATATATATGCACACTAAACATACATGCGCGCGCACACACACACAAACACATCATGGTCAACTAGAATTAATTCCAGGAATGCAAGGTTGGTTTAATATTAAAAAATCAATCAATGTAATTCATTATACTTTTTTAAGAAAGAAAAATCATATAATCATCTAAATATATACAGAAAAATATTTGACAAAATTTAATATCCATTAATGATTTTTAAAAATCTCAGCAATCTTGGAATTTAAGGGAATTTCTTCAGCCTTTTCCTTATCAGGGGTATGTATGAAAAACCTACAGCAAGCATCATACTTAATGGTATGATATACTAGATTTAGATATACTATTATGTATATAAAATTTACTGGATATAGATATATATATACACACACACTAAATATACATATATACATACACTGACTACTGAGTACTTTCTGAATACTGAATAACTGAATATTTTCTCCTTAGTAATGGAAACAAGGGGAGGATGTCTGGTCCCACTAGTTTTGTCTAACATTGTATTGGACATCTCAGCAAGGGCAAATGACATATAGATAGGAAAAGAAGGAACCAAATTTTATTTGCTGATGACATGGTCATATTTATAGAAAATCATAAGGAATCTTTTAAAAAATCTCCTGGACTATTAAGTAAATTTAGCTAAGTCACAAAATATAGGATCACTATGCAAAAATTGATTATACTTTTATATACTAGCAATGAATAATTGAAAATGAAAATTTTTTTTTGAGACAGAGTCTTGTTCTATCACCCAGGCTGGAGTGCAATGGCATGATCTCAGCTCACTGCAACCTCCGTCTTCTGGGTTTAAGTGATTCTCCTGCCTCAGCCTCCCAAGTAGCTGGGATTACAGGAGCCCGCCATCACCCTGGCTAATTTTTGTATTTTTGTAGAGACAGGGTTTCATTATGTGGGCCAGGCTGGTCTTGAATTCCTCATCTCAGGTGATCCAGCTGCTCTGGCCTCTCAAAGTGCTGGGATTACAGATGTGAGCCACTGAACCTGGCCTGAAAATGAAATTTTTAAATGCCATGTATAACAGCACCAAAAACTATGATATATATTCAGGGAAATTTTAACAAAATATGTGCAAACTTGTACACCAAAAACTACAAGATAATGTTGAAGGAAAATGGAGAGATATACCAGATTTATGAATCAGAAGATTTAGTATCATTAAATGGCATTTCTTCCCAAATTGAGTTATGTGTGCAAACCCAGCAGGCTTATTCTTTTTTAGAATTTGGCAAGCAGAAATTTATATCAAAATATGACCTTTGTGCCATAGAATAACCTAAACAATTTTGGAAAAGAACAAAAAGCTGAAGGATATAATTTAATTTTAAGACAATATAAATATATAGCAATTACGTACATTACTATAGATATAAGTAGAGAAATATAAACCAATGCAACAATAGAGCATCTAGGATTAGACTCATTTATGTATGTCAATTTATTTTTTTCATTTAAGGTGCCAAAGTAATTCAACAGGGAAAATGGTGTTTTCAACAGATGATGTGGTAAAATGGGGTATCAATTTGGGGGAAATTGAATCTCAACTCTTATTTCACATCATACATAAAAGTTGACTTAAAATGGGTCATAGAACTAAATTTAAGAGCTAAGGTAATCAAACTTCTAGAATAAAATATAGGAGAAAATATTGTAGCCTTTGGATAGGCAAATGTTTCTTGTGTAAGAATAAGAAGCGTGAACCATATAAAAAAAAATTTGAGAAGTTAGACCTCATTTAAATTAAAAATTTCTCTTCTCTCAATACTCCATTAAGAAAATGAAATGGCCAGTTATAGCCTGGGAGAAAATATTTGCAACACGTACATCTGCATAGGACTTGTACCCAGAATTTATAAAGTTCTCATCCAATTCAGTACGGAGACAAATCACCCAATACAAAAATGGGCATGGTATGAATTCTAAGATGATCCCCAGTGACCCATGCCCTTGTATAATTATCTCCCCTTGAATATGGGAGTTCAATATTATGGATCTCATTCCTGTGATTAGGTTACATTATATTATGTGAAGGTATTTTGGCAGATGTAATTAAAGTTCCTCATCAGTTGACTTTGAGCTAATGATACAGGAGCTAGAAATTCAGGCAGATAGGGTAAAGGAGTCCTCAGCAAGGCTTCCTTTTTAACAAAAAGCAGCCCCCAAATAATTTCTAACAAAGAGCCTGAAAATCGAGCTGCAGACATAGATAAGCAAACTGGAAGCTTGCATGGGTGAACACTGGCAGCTATGCCAATAGGAGAGGCTACCTGTAAGCCAGGTATGTTCAACATGGAGGCTCCATCTTCCCTTTTCTTTGTCACCACATGTAAAGAACCAGACAACATGGCACCAGCCATGTAGGGAACCCATCTGCATAAGCAAAGGTTAGGGTGGGGTGGCCAGCTTCTTCTTGAGCTATGCAAATGGCTGGTCCAACCAATCTTTCATGCCCTATGTAAATCAGACACCATCTCCTGAAACTCATCTATAAAACTCACTGCATTCCACTGTGGAATTGGCATTCCGTTTTCTCTGGGACGCCTCTCTGCACAGAGAGTTCTTCTCTTTCATCTATTAAACTTCTGCTCTTAAACTCACTCTAGTGTGTCCACATCCTAGTTTTTCATAGCTGTGAGGCAACAAATCTGTATTTGTCCCAGACAATGATGCAGCTTCACTAATCAAAAGGGAGATTTTGTCCTGGGTGGGCCTGACCTAATTAGGCAAGCCTTTAAAAATGAGGCTCTCGAAGCAGAAAAGAAACTCTACTGTTGGCCTGGAAACATGCCACTATGAGTTCTATAGCTGCAGAGAAATGAATTCTGCCAACAACCACGTGTTTGGAAGAAGACCTGAGTCTCAGATCACAGTGTAGCCCAGGCTGACACCTTGATTGCAGCCTCGTGAGACTTGGAGCAGAAGACCTAGCTGAGCCATGCCTTGCTCATGGAAACTGAGAGATAATAAATGGATTTTAGTTTTTGGTTTAGGCTGACAAATGTGATATATAGAAAACTATAATAATAAAATAAGCAAAAGATATGCAGATACTTCACAAAACAAGATATCTGGCTAGCCAATAAACACGCGAAGTTCAACATCAGTCACCAGAGAAATGCAAATTGAAACCAGAATGAACATACTCCACATACAAACACAAAATAGAATGGCTGAAGTTAGGGGGAAAAAACCTGACAATACCAAGTGTGGCAGAACCTGGAGTTCTCATAGACGGCTATTGAAATGTAAAGTGGTACCACCACTTTGAAAAACAGTTTGGATGTTTCTCATAAAATTAAACATATCATATGGTTCAGTTATTCCACTTGTAGATATTTACCCAAGAGAAATGGTAACATACGTCCGCACAAAGACTCACAGATGAAATATTCACTGCACTTTTCATAATAGCCAAAAAGTAAAAACCACACAAGTGCACACCAATAGGCAAATGAATACACAAACTGTGCTGTATCCACACAATGGAACACTACTCAGCCGTGAGAAACCTTTTGAGGGTGATGGGAATTTATATAATGTGATGGCTGTGGCAATGACTACACAGGTGTATACATTTGTCAAACTCATCCAACTTCACATTTTAAGTGGGTGCATTTTATACACAAATTATACCTCAGTCAAGCTGATTTTTAAAAGTTCACCATCCCAGCATGATTTGCTCAAAAATGATCCCACAGAGATGGAAAAACTAATGATGCAGGTAGATAGAGGTCAATTGCAGGAGGGATGGCCTTGAGTAGGAAGTAGGGTGTGGTCCAGTGCTTAAGAGGAAGAGTCAGCTATTAATAAAATCTGGGGTAGTTTACGTGATTTCCCAGTTAAACAGGAAGCAATGTCACAGCTGAGAGTAAGGAGAGGCAGGCTGTTGGAAGTATTAGAGATAAAAAGGTGTGAAAGTCATTTCAGAGAGTGGAGAGGAAAAATGGTCCCCAGGTCTGCCACCCATACCTTCCTAGTCCCTGACACTCCTCATTCACCTTGGAACTCTATGTCATATTCCTTTTCCTCGTCACTGTTTTATTTGAGCAGTGTGAAGAGGTAGCAGTGTCTGCTTAGAACCTTAGACTTATTACCACTGTTACAGACACACCCGGCCACAGGACCTGAGACTGTGCAGGGTGGGGCTCCACTTTCTGTCCCTGCACAGTGCTCCTGGTTCCCTGAGAAGCTTCTGCTTCACTTCCCAGATCTGCCACTCGCAGAGCTCCGGGGCTTTGAGAAAGCAATGGGCTCCCAGAGAGCAGCCTGATATTGGGGGGTCCTGGCAAGCAGGCGGGGGCTTGGGAAATTCATGAGAGAGATTTGCATAAGTGGAGTGATGAGGATGATGGGGGGCCTGGAAGTGCAAGGGCCCCTCATGACCAGGACTAAGAGGAGGAAATTGGCCTGAGGCCTGAGACCAGAGAGGTCTTGGTGCTCAGATTCGGCTCTTGCTCTGCTCCTCTGGTTCAACAGTGGCTCTGCGGAGAAGTCAGCTCTGATGTGAGCACTGCTTCCGAGCTCTTGGAAGTCCTTAGGGCGTAGTCCTCCTATGCCCTGAATCTCTGCCTCTACCTGCCCCTGTCCCCTACCCCAATCCAACAGCTCTTGCACTAGAATCTTCCTGTGGCTCAGCCTGTGGACTTGGATTTTCCCAGGGCTACCAAGTGTATGTGTAGCCAGGGCATCCGATAGGCTGACTCGAGCAGGATACCCAGCCTGGTCTCCCTGTCAGAAGAATGCTAGCTCCAGCCTCATCCATTGGGACCAACTCCTCCACCAAGGGGACTTTATGGACATCTGTCACTTCTTCATCTTGGATTCCTGTTGTGTCTCACCCTTAAGGGACTCTTACTTGGGTCTTGCCGGGGCTGAAGTATATACCAATTGCCATTCCCTGGTGTCTGCATGGACACTCACCTGACAAGTCAACTCTGAGATTTGTGGTTTTCACAAACAGTATTCACCACTAAGGAAGGTCACCCCAACTTAGAGCCTAAGAAAGAAATGTCTGCTTGTTTCCAGTAGCCATTTAGATAGTTATGGAGCTAGAATGTTACTAAAAATCTAATGCTTTTAAATAACATTTTTCTAATATTTTTAAGCTCCCTAAATAATTACTGTGGTTCACAAAGAAGCCTGCAAACCACAGGACCATGATGACAAGTAGGGAGAGACTGGAGCCCCACTGACCTCTCTGCTCTGTGGCCCTCGACGGGGTGGCAGGAGCAGTGAGGTTTAAAGGAGTTACCTTGCTCAACAGACTCTTCCACTCAAACGCCGTCTCTGCTTGGTGCTCCTTGTGTAGAGGTGGTGCATGGACCCGGGGTGGAACACACAGCAGCTCTGCTGGACTGGTGCATCCCAGGAGAAGTGGGAGCTGCAGTGAATCTCCCCAAGTTTCACCCAGAGTCCCCTCACCCCTCTCAGGTAAGAAGCAGCCAGATGACACATTTCTAGCCTTATGTTAGTAGCGTATCTTCTTCCTGATGCAGACAGGACAGGAAGAGCCACATAGAGCACAGTCGTTGTGGTCCCCTAATGCTGCTCACCCAGAATAACATGGTGCTAATACACCCTTCTTCAGAATACCATCACTCCCAAGGAGCACATTAAATATGTGAATTAGTATCAGGGGAGTCATTCGTTGCCAAACCCCAGGGAATGTGCATATTTAGCTGATCCCTGGGAACTGGGCAGTGGGGGTAGTCGGTACTGATATCCAGACCTCAGGCACCTTCTCTGATGGTCAGAGATGGGGCTTTCCCACCATAACCTTGCAGCATGCTGGGCTCCTGGATCCTTCCAGCAGTGTGAGGTGGAGGAGGAGAAGGTATGAAATAGTTATCTGCAGTAGTGGGAGAGTGAATGGGACAGACAGCACCAGGGCCTCACTGGACTGACTTGAGATTCAAGGCCATGAATCTGGCCATCACAGTGGGTTTTTTTTTTCCCCAGCCACAGTTGGCCATGCTTCTGAAGGTGGGAGTAGTAGCAAAGAGTTGATCTTGGCCGGACTTGCCATTTGTTGAGTAAGCCCAAAGAAGGGGGCTGTGGGTGTATGGGAGAGATTGATGAAAACAAAGAGCCATGGAACTGAAACAGCATGCCATATGAAAAGACGGGAGGGTAAACGCAGGCTGGATTCCACCACCTGTGAGTTGTGTGTCATTAGAAAAATTCCAAGTTCTCCAACTCTCTCTTTTCTCATTTTGTGAAGTGGGCATCAAAGCGCCCTTTCCATGGGGTCATTATGAGCATAGAGGATGAAGTTTGGAGGGCACATGCTTCCAGTCTGTAAAGTGCCCTGGAAAAGGTGGGCACGACTTGGGGGTGTGAGTGTGGCATCACGGGCAGTTTGTGTGCACCAATGTTGACCAGAGCATCCCCAGGCAGCACTGAGCTGGGGTCTGAGCTCCTGCGGTCACTCCACTTTCCTGGCTCCTCCCCTCCTGCAAAGCCACCTGGAGTCACCTCTCCCCGGGAGGCCCTCGCAGGTATCTCAGATGTCTTCACAAAGACATCTGCTCTTGCGTAGCTCAGCTGCTGCTGCAACGGACTCCCCTGGTACTTTTCTGCTCTTCTAGTCGAAAGGCCAGTGATCAGCGCCTGGCCTTGTGGCTTCCCAGGATGAAGTGGAGATGAATTTCCTCCCAGGCGCCTCCTCAGACTCCCATCAACAGGTTCAAAAAGGTCTGGCCAAACCCCTCAGGCTCTGCGCAGAGATGTCTGCAGGGCCGCCCACTGTCCTCCAGGCCCGCCCCTCTCTCCGTGCCTTTGAATTGCAGGGCGGGTGTCATGACTTTGCCTGTGGCCAACCAAGCCTCAGCTTCCTGTCACCTCCTCCCCTGTACCTAAGGTGCAGAGTCCTGTGGGAAAAAACCATCACAAATGACCCTCTTCTACCCCTGTGGAGTGACTGGCTCCAAGCCCACCCCCTGCACCATCTGGTGCTCTCTCCAAGGTCCTTGGCTGGCTCGTCTCACCTGTACAGCACCTATTTACTGCCTCAGACCTCCACCCTGCACCTTACCCCTTCTCCTGCCCAAGGTGGATCCTTGCACGCAACTCCAGACTTCTCAGAGATGTGTGTCCACTAACTATCCCTTCCCTCATTCGGGGTTGCACCTCTCTATGTGGGTACCTTCCCACAGTGTCTCAATAAACTCAAGACACTTCCATCAGTGTCTCAATAAGCTCAAGTCTTGTCCACCTTAAAAATCAAACTCAAACCTCGGCCTTCTCATTTCACCCAGCAGAGCAGTCTTCCTGTTCCTGGGGAGACGAGACAGACTCACCCACGCAGCACCTGGAGTTGGGCCTCTGATTCTGTGCTGATGCCTTCTAAGTCACTGACTCCTTCCCACATCTCTTCCAAACCACCATCCCACAGTCTGGCTGCCTGCTGGATGTGATCGTCCAGACGTCTCACAGGCACATCAAAATCTGGTTTCAAAACCCGGTTTCGGCAAGGCGCGGTGGCTCATGCCTGTAATCCCAGCACTTTGGAAGGCTAAGGCGGGCAGATCATGAGGTCAGGAGATGGACACCATCCTGGCCAATGTGGTGAAATCTCGTCCCCCCTAAAAATACAAAAAATTAGCTGGGTGTGGTGGCGTGTGCCTGTAGTCCCAGCTACTTGGGAGGCTGAGGCAGGAGAATCATTTCAACCCAGGAGGTGGAGGTTGTGGTGAGCCAAGATCACACCACTGCATTCCAGCCTGGCCACAGCGAGACTCAGTCTCAAAAAACAAAAACACAGATTTCTCCCCTTCCCTACACAAAAGCCCCCTACCGTCCCTCCCCAGCGTGACCCTCTCACTGGTGTACGCCATCATTCTCACTATTGCCAAGACCCCCAAGCTCTTCTCTGGACTGTTTCATGAGCCTGCCATCCCACTCTGATTGCTGCTGAGGTCCCCTCTCACCTGACCCAATGGTCGCAGTGTCCTCATGCCCTCCATCCTCTGCCAGGTGCATGCTCAATCCCATCCCGCAGGGCAGAAGAAACAGGCAGCTCTCCAAATCCCATCAGGCCTCTCCCTGCTCAAAAGACATCGATGGCCCTTCAGCCACATGAGGATAAAGTACAAGTTGCCACCTGTCCACACCTGCAGTCTGTGCTCCAGGGGCTGTGAATGCCATTCAGCTTCTGGAAGGTATCGTGCCCCGCTTGCAGAACTGCTTGCTCTGCCTAACACTCTGACCTCCGCTCCTCCCTTGCCCCTTCCTGTGTCCCTGAGCTTAGACCTCACTTCTGCACTGGGACTCCTCCTCAGGGCTTCCATGGCCCCATTCACATCACCAGTTACAGCATCGTTCCCGTGTTAACCACCAGTCACCTGCCAGTCTCTCCTACAGCCTGCGAGCCACGTGGGCGAAGACAGCATCTCTGTTTTGTGTAATTTTGACTCTCTGGTCAGTCCCAACAATTTGTGGAGTGCCTGGGTGGAAGGGTGTGTGGATGGTCAGAGCTCAGGCTGGTCTGATCCCCAGCAGGGACCTAATTTGCTTTCTCTAAAACACCCCCCGCCCTTGAACAAATGTTCTGGTTTCCAGTCAAGTGTGCCCTCCCAGCTCACCAGACACCTGTGCCAAAGTGGGATTCAGCTTTTCTTCCCACAGAGTGGAAGAAACTGCCTTTGATACAGTAATAAACTCCCTCTCATTGTAGCCATTCTCTTCCTTTGTCCAAAACGAAGTTCCTTCAGACATGGCCCAATTTCAGCACTTCTCATGCCCCCAAGCACATTTTTCCATCAGTTATGCCCCCAGCCTCTTTTCCTTCTCCATTTCTGCCCTGCTTGAAAACACACCCTGTATCCCCCTGTGAAAAAACTCCTAGGTGACCCTTTCATGCCCCCAAGTTATTGCCTCATTCCTTACTTCATTTTTTTAAAGTAGAGATGAGATCTCATTATGCTGCTCAGGCTGGTTCCCAACTCCTGAGCTCAAGCAATCCTCACGCCTCAGCCTCCCAAAGCACTGGAATTATAAGCATGAGCCACCAAACCCAGCCCCTCCATTCATTCTTGACCAGAGGTCTCAAGATGAGTGACCTACATCTGCCACATCCGTTGCTTCTCTGCCCACTTGATCTGCACACCTGGCTGTAGCCCCACACTGCCAGGGCCTGCCTGTTCCTTCCCCTCACGCTGCTGGGTGGCTCCTAAAGGGCAACATGGGTGCATGGGTCGTAGGACGGTACAGTTGTAGATTCAAATTCCAGCTGCACATGTGTCTGGCTGAGCCACCTGGTGCTGGTCACTTTCTGTTTATGAACCTCGGTTTCCTCATCTATTAACTTGGGCAGATAGTAGTTCCTCGCACAGAGTTGCATAGAATTAATGAAATAATGTACTCATGTGCACACTAACATGTTCCCCACAGTCATCCTAGTCATCCTGACCCCATTCTCCTCCTTTTTTTTTTTTTTGAGATGGAATCTCACTCTGTCACCCAGACTGGAGTGCAGTGGCGCAACCTTGGCTCACAGTAACCTCCACCTCCCGGGTTCAAGAGATTCACCTGCCTCAGCCTCCTGAGTAGCTGGGACAACAGGTGTGTGCCACCACACCTGGCTAATTTTTTGCTTTTAGTAGAAATGGGGATTCACCATGTTGGCCAGGCTGGTCTTGAACTCCTGACCTTAGGTGATCCACCTGCCTCAGCCTCCCAAAGTGCTGGGATTACAGGCATGAGCCACCATGCCCAGCCCATTCTTCTTCTTAAAGCCCTCTCCCTACCAGAACTTCAGTGACGCTGCACTTCCTCAGCACAGCTTACAGCCTCTCTTTTGTCCCTCTTCATAGCACCAAGGCCAGCTAACATCCATGGAACCCTTACTATGAACCAAGCAGTATCCCCCCATTTTACTTTCTCAATTTATGTAGCTTTTGCTATAGTATATACTATAATATACTATATATATAAATAGTATATTATACTATACATATAATATAGTATATTATAGTATATACTGTAATACTGTAATAGTACCCACTTAACAGATGGAGGTATTAAGGCACAGGGAAGGTAATAATGACCGAGGAACACACAAGCAACAAGGGGCAGAACAAATTCCAGCATTCTGGCTCAAGCCCCCATGCTGTCTCCAGTCCTGTGAGTGATCCAGGCAGGGTCTTTGGCTTCTCTTTCCTCCTCAAGCAACTCTGTCTTTCCCTGATCATTTATTCACACCACTTGCTATGTTTATTTCATAAATCTCAGTGCCCGACTCCCCTCGCCTTTCTGAGTTTGCCCTAAACTCCCCAGACTTGCTGGCCACTTCCTCCTGATGCCCGCCTTCATCTCAGGACCAGAGAACCCAAACTTACCTCGAGTTCCTCCCTCTGTCTTTGAGCAACGTGATTCTGCAGCTCTATCAGCGAATTTCACTCAACACTACAAGGCAATTTCTTGTGAGCTTGCCTGTGTCCTGTATTAGATCACAAACCACCAGAACACAAAACTCTGCCCTCATGTGCCAGTCTCTGCCTCAGGCATCGTAAAGGTAGATGAAACTCTCTTTCAGATCATATTCCCTTCCCATTTCTGTGTTTCTGCTCAGTGAGCTATTATTATGTGTACTTTCTTCCTGCCTCTGAAATTCTTCCCTTGCCTCATACCGCCTGACCTCCTCTCTCACATCCCACCACTCTGGTCAGGGCTGACTTCCAACTGTCTCTCAGATTCCTCACAGTCCCCTCATTCCAACTGCCAACTGTCATCCTGGCTCCAGCCCTTCACTGCTCAACTATCATGATGGCTGCCCTACCTTACCCTTATTTTTCAATTTTTATGGGTACAATATAGGTGTCACCCCATGTTTGTATTTATGGGATCACTAGATGTTTTGATTCAGGCATGCAGTGCATAATAATTATATCATGGAGAATGGGGTATCCATCCCCACAAGCATTTATCCTTTGTGTTACAAACAGTCCAATTATGCTCTTTCAGTTATTTTTAAATGTATAATTAAATTATTATTGACTCTAGTCACCCTGTTGTGCTATCAAATACTAGGTCTTATTCATTCTTTTAAACTATTTTTTTGTACCCATTAACCATCACTACCTACCCTTCACACCCTCACTATCCTTCCTAGCCTCTGGTAATTCTCCTTCTGCTTTCTAACTCCATGAGTTCAATTGTTTTTTATTTTTAGATTTTCACAAATAAGTAAGAACATGTGATGTGTGGTTTTCTGTGCCTGGCTTATTTCACTTAACATAATGATCTCCAATTCCATCCATGTTGTTGCAAATGACTAGATTTCAGTCTTTTTTATGGCAAAATAGTACTCCACTGTATATGGGTACCATATTTTCTTTATCCACTCATCTGTTGATGGACACTTAGGTTCCTTCCAAATCTTGGCTGCTGTGAACGGTGCAACGACAGATAGTGGGAGTGCAGATATCCCTTCAATACACTGATTTTCTTTCTTTGGGGTATATATCCAGCAGTGGAATTGCTGGATCATATGGTATCTCTAGTTTTAGTCTTTTGAGGAACCTCCAAACTGTTCTCCATAGTGGTTGTACTAATTTACATTCCCACCAACAGTATATAAGGGTTCCCTTTTTTCCACATCCTTGCCAGCATTTGTTATAGTCTGTCTTTTGTATAAAAGCATTTTAACTGGGGTGAGATAATATCTCACTGTAGCCTTGATTTGCATTCTCCGATGATCAGGGACGTTGAGCATCTTTTCATATGCCTGTTTATCATTTGTTCGTCTTTTTTTGAGAAATGTTTGTTCACATCTTTTGCCCATTTTTGATCAGCTTTTTTTTTTTTTTTTTCCTGAGACGGAGTCTCACTCTGTCACCCAAGTTGGAGTGCAATGGCGTGATCTCAGCTTACTGCAACTTCCGCCTCCTGGTTTCAAGCAATTCTCCTGCCTCAGTTCCTGAGTAGCTGGAATTACAGGCACACACCACCACACCCAGCTAATTTTTGTGTTTTTAGTAGCAACGTGGTTTCACCATGTTGGTCAGGCTGGTCTCGAACTCCTGATCTCAGGTGATCTGCTCACCTTGGCCTCTCAAAGTTCTGGGATTACAGATGTGAGCCACCATGCCCAGCCTATTACATTTTTTTCTACAGAGTTGTTTGAGCTTCTTATATATCCTGGTTGTTAATCCGTTGTCAGATGGGTAGTTTGCAAATATTCTCTCCCAATGTATGGGTTGTCTCTTCATTTTGCTGATTGTTTCCTTTGCTGTGCAGAAGCTTTTTAACTTGATGTGATCCCATTTGCTTTGGTTACCTGTGCTTGTGGGGTATTGCTCAAGAAATTTTTGCTCAGACAAATGTCCTGGAGATTTTCTCCAATGTTTTCTTGTAGTAGTTTTGTAGTTTCAGGTCTTGGGTTTAAGTCTCTAATTCATTTTGATTTGATTCTGTATGTGGCAGGAGACATGTGTCTAGTTTCATTCTTCTGCCCGTGGGTACCCAGCTTTCCTGGCACCATTTATTGAAAAGAGTGTCTTTTCCCCATGTACGTTCTTGGCACCTTTGTCAAAAGTGAGTTCACTATATGTGTGTGGATTTGTTTCGGGGTTCTCTATTCTATTTTATCAGTCTATGCGTCTGTTTTTATGTCAGTACCATGTTGTTTTGGTTACTATAGCTCTGCAGTATATTATGAAGTCAGGTAATGTGATTCCTCACTCGTCTACTTACTCACTCACCCACCTCCTCACTCACTCCCCCACCCACTCACGTCCTTACTTACTCACACACCTCCTCCCTAACCCACTCACTCACCCACCTCCTCACTGACCCACCTCCTCACTCACTCACCCACCCATTCACCCACCTCTTCACTCACTCACCCACTCACTCACCCACCCACTCACTCACCTCCTCACTCACTCACCCCTCACTCACTCTCCCACCCACTCACCTACTCACCCACTCATTCACTCACTCACTCACACACTCACCCCCTTACCCATTCACCCACTTACCTCCTCATTAACTCACTCACACACCTACTCACCCCCTCACTCACCCACCCATTCACACATTCACTCACTCTCTCATCCACCCTCCCACTCACCCTCTCAGTCACCCACTCATTTACTCATTCACCCACTCACCCTCTCAGTCACCCATTCATTCACCCACTCACCCACTCACCCTCTCAGTCACCCACTCATTCACCCACCCACCCACTCACCCTCTCAGTCACCCACTCATTCACCCACTCACCCTCTCAGTCACCCACTCACCCACTCATTACACACCTACTCACTCACTCACGCACTCATCCACTCACACACTCACCTCCTCACCTCCTCACTCACCCACTCACCTCCTCACTCACTCACCCACTTACCCACCCACTCACCCACTTACCCACCCACTCACCCACTTACCCACCCACTCACCCACCTCCTCACTCACCCACCCACTCACTTACCTACCCACTCACTCATTCACTCACTCACCCACTTACCTATTCACCCACTTACCTCCTCATTCACTCACTCACACACCTACTCACCCCTTCACTCGCCCACCCATTCACACGTTCACTCACTGTCTCACTCACCCACTCACTCACCCTCTCAGTAACCCTCTCAGTCACCCTCTCAGTCACCCACTCATTCACCCACTCACCCACTTACTCACTGACTCACCCACTTTTTCACTGACTCACCCACTCACGCACTCATTCGCTCATGTGCTCCACTCTAGCCACATTGTTCTCCCTGTTGTTCCTACAACTTTCCAGCAAACTCCTGCCTTAGGGCCTGTGCTCTGGCTGTGCTTTCTGCTTGGAATATTCTCTTTTTCTTACTAAGTCTTTGCTCAAATGTCATCATCTCAATTAAGTCTACCTTGATTGTACTATTTAATTCTGCAAACCGCCTCCACTTCCAGGCCCACGTGCACTAACTTTGACTTACTTCTTCTTCCCTGCATAACACTTACCTCTTCTAATATTAAGTGATTTATGATATTTTTAGTTGGTTGTGTGTTTCTGCCCGCTAGAATTTAAGTACAAAAAAGAACTATTCTTCTTTTAATTCCCTGATATTTTTCTGGTAGCTGTGCTCTTGGCACACAACAGACACTATAAATATTAGTTAAATGAGCGAATGAATGAATGATTGAATGTGTTCCTATTTTTTCCTTGACTGATTTATGACCTCAAGCAAGAAATTTCTCTTCTTTGGGCCTATTTCTTCCCTATTAAAGGATGAGATTGGTTCTTTGTAGTCTGTTCAGGGTTGCACAGCATCCTGCAAAATCTTCCAGGATTATGGACAAAGCAAACTCAATCCAAGTTTTCTGCTATTCAAATAGCATTTAAGGGACAAAAATCACAGAAAATGAATTTATTCCTAAAGGAAATCATTGACCTGGTCATTTACTATACTTTTCCCTAATGTCCATCTTTGTACACCTTTGGAACTAGATATCCAAACAAGTAAAGGAGCCTGGGGCCTCATTAAGAAGCCCCTCTGAAATGGATATGTAGAGTATGATGCTCTTTGTGAAAAAAAAAAAATTGAGACAGTCTCACTCTGTTGCCCAGCCTGGAGTACAGTGGTGCAATTGTGGTTCACTGCAGCCACAGCCTCCTGGGTTCAAGCAGTCCTCCTTCCTCAGCCTCTCAAGTAGCTGGGACTACAGGCATGTGCCACCACGCCCAGCCCATTTTTGTATTTTTTGTAGAGACGGGGTTTAATCATGTTGCCCATACTCCTTTGTGAAAATTAAAACACAGAAAGCCATACTATATACTTCTGTTGGCTTCTCATCTGTATAGACAAGTATAATATCCATGGCAGCCAATCACCAATTTCATTAATGTGATTTCCCCTGAGGATAATGGTGCAGGCAGGGATACCTAAGATTGTGGGCTGTAGCTATATCAGTGCTTTATTTATGAGAGAAAGATAAACTTCTGAAGCAAATATTTCAAAATGTTAATGCTTGTTAAATCCAATGGACAACTTCAGTATTTTTTCCAATTTCTCTATTTGACATAGTTTATAATGGAAAGAAAATGGTTTTTAAGCAACTTCAATAGAAAAGGGAGCCTACACTGGGCACGGTGGTACGTGTCTGTAGTCCCAGTTACTCAGGAGGCTGAGGCTGGAGGATTGCTTGAGCCCAGGAGTTCTGGGCTGTAGTGTGCTATGCTGATTGGGTGTCCGCACTATGTTCAGTATCAATATGGTGACCTGAGGGGATCGGGGGACCACCAGGTTGCCTAAGGAGGGGTGAACCAGCCCAAGTTGGAAACGGAGCAGGTCAAAACTCCTGTGCTGATCAGTAGTGGGATTGTGCCTGTGAATAGGCATTGAACTCCAGCCTGGGTAACATAGCGAGACCGTCTCTAAAAATCAAAAAGAAAAAAGAAAAGAGAGCCTACCATCTCCTCGGATCATAGCTCAGGCACAGGAGTCCACAAAGTGAAAGGCAATGTGCTCTGTAGTTACCGATGTGAAATCCAAGGATCAGACCAGAATTGTGATCATCAGAAAACAGGTGAACAGCTGAGCTCTGGCTGCCAGTGTCTTGGCCTGTTTTCCTTCCTGGCCCACTTTCCCTGGAAGAACAGGACATTAAGGTGAGTTTCTGAAATCTCTGCTACTCACTATCCATCCCAGTTAATGGTCAAGAAAATAACCACTTGTGTGAGGCCTGTAACCACCCTACCTGTCCCCACCTTATTTTATTTTTTGAGATGGAGTTTCACTGTCACCCAGGCTGGAGTGCAGTGGCCCGATCTCAGCTGACTGTAATCTCTGCCTCCTGGGTTCAAGTGATTCTCATGACTCAGCCTCTTGAGTAACTGGGATTACAGGTGCTTATCACCACACCAGCTAATTTTTGTATTTTTAGTAGAGATAAGGTTTCCCCATGTTGGTCAGGCTGTTCTTGAACTCCTGACCTCAAGCGATCCATCTGCCTCAGCCTCCTGAAGTGCTGGGATTACAGGTGTGAGTGTAGCCCCTTTCTTTTGGCCAATTTCTCCCTTTTGGTATAGAGACATTTACCCAATACCTGTACCCCACATTGCATCTTGAAAGTAACTAACTTGTTTTTTTTTCATTTTACAGGCTCATAGGTAGAAGAGATTTGCCTTATCTCAGGTGAGACTTTGGACTTTTGAGTTACTGCTGGACGAGTTAAGACTTTGGAGTGATTTCTGGGAAGGCATGATTTAATTTTGCAATGTGAGGATATGAGATTTGGAAAGAGCCAGGGGCAGAATGATATAGTTTAGATACTTGTTCCCCCCAAATCTCATGTTGAAATGTAATCCCCAGCTGGGTGCAGTGGCTCACGCCTGTAACCCCAGCACTTTGGGAGGCTGAGGTGGGTGGATCACTGAGGTCAGGAGTTTGAGATCAGTCTGGCCAACACAGTGAAACCCTGTCTCTACTAATAATACAAAAATTAACCAGGTGCAGTGTGGTGCACCTGTAATCCCAGCTACTCGGGAGGCTGAGGCAGGAGAATCACTTGAACTCAGAGGCAGAAGTTGCAGAGAGCCAAGATCATGCCACTGTCCTCTAGCCTGGGTGACAGAGCATGAGACTGTCTCTAATAATAATAACAACAAAAGACATGTAATCCCCAATGTTGAAGGAGGTGCCTGGTGGAAGGTGTTTGGATCACGGGGGTAGTTTCTCATGAATGGCTTGGGTCATCCCCTTGGTGTGAAGTGAGTTCTTGCTCTGATTTCACATAAGATCTGGTTGTTTAAAAGTGTGTGGCATCTCTCTCTCTCTCTTCCTTTCTTTCTCTTTCTCCTGCTCTCCCATGTGACGTGCTAGTGCCCGCTTTGCCTTCCACCATGATTGTAAGCTTTCTGAGACCTCTTGAGAAGCCAAGCAGATGCCGGGCACCATGCTTCCAGTACAGCCTGCAGAACTGTGAGCCAATTAAACCTCTTTTCCTTAGACATTACTCAGCCTCAGGTGTTTCTTTGTAGCAATGAAAGAATGGCCTATAAAATAGACCAAAAGGAACCTCGAGTAGGACACACTGATCTTTCTAAAAGCAAGGTCTACTTCAACAGAGAGGGGATTCCTGCAAATGCTGGCCTTAAATTGAATACATCCCATCTCAGCCCCATGCAGTAATGGTGTCTCATGTTGATCCAGGTCTTTAAATTCTAGAAAGGGACTCTTACTAGAGCTCTTTAAATTCTAGGGTGAAGGAAGGCATCATTAGCCCCTTACTAGCAATGGAGAGAGGGAGGCAAGGGACATGGGGGGCATTAAGGGTTCCCAAAGTTCCAGAATTTGCTTGGTGTCACTCAGCAATGTGGAGGTGGCCCTGGGACATCACTCCTTGGCCAGTGACTTTTCCTTATCTGGTTAGAAAATAGGGATGGTGTTTAGTGGAGATTCATTTATCTTTACCTTTGAGCACTGATTCTAATCTGACTGATAACAGCAAATGGTTATACAAAGGTATGAGGGTATTTCTGTTCCTTCTTTATTTTGAAATTCTGGCTCTGGGCTGCTGACCAACAGCCTCAGATAGATTCCCACAGACAGATGCTCTCATTTCACAGGATCCATATCCCGTACTAGGCCTCAACCCTTCACATCCTGATAGTCACAGGAGTACCCATAACTCTTTCACTATGTAAGACCTTTAATGTATATTTGAAGACACAGTTAAGAAAACAAATCTGCCTGCAAAATAAAGTGTGTCTTTGGGGAACTACAAAATGGACCTATATAATCAACCTCTCAGTTTAAAAATAAATGTTGAGTGTCTCCTACATGCCAGTCACTGCTGTGTATACAGGTGTGAACAAAATGGACAAAGTCTCAGCTCTCGTGGAATTATATGTGTGGGTGCTGGAGTAGCATGAACAATGAGAACACAAATGACATGTCCATTCCTAAGTGGGCAGAGTTCTAGAAACTACGAAAAATTGAGATGACATGCCTATGTGCTGGCTTCTCCCTCCTTCCAGAAGTAAGCTTTGATGAAAAAATAACACAAACTAAAAATGTTATGAATTTCCAACACACCCATTCCTTCCTTTGAAGGCTAAGATGAATTGGATCAAATCTTGAGAAAAGTCATTGTAACTTCCACCGCCTTGGAACAGCTCAGTCCCCTGAAGCCCCTCTTGTCTTCAGACCTTGTCTTACCCAAAGCCTCTCCCAAAGAGTATCTGAGTTACAAAGAAAAACGACCAAGGCAGGTGGACCACAAAGTCAGGAGATCGAGACCATCCTGGCCAACATGGTGAAACCCCGTCTCTGCTAAAAATACAAAAAAAATTAGCTGGGCATGGTGGCGCGCGCCTGTAGTCCCAGCTACTCAGGAGGCTGAGGCAGGAGAATTGCTTGAACCCGGGAGGCGGAGGTTGCAGTGAGCCGAAGTCACGCCACTGCACTCCAGCCTGGCACCTGGTGACAGAGTGAGACTCTGTCTCAAAAAATAAATAAATAAAAAAATAAATAAATAAATAAATAAATAAATAAAATGAAAAGAAAGAAAGAAAAGAAAAAAGAAAAACAAGTTTTGCTTCAGCCCCTACCATGGCCTAGCAATACATTTTACGACTTTTTGTCTCTGTAGATTTGCCTGTTCTGGACTCTTCGTATACGTGGAATCCTACGATATGTGGCCTTTTGTATCTGACTCCTTTTACTTAGTATAATGATTTCAAGGTTTATTCCTGTTGTAGCATATTCAGTATTTCATTTTTATTGCCAAATAATATTTCATTGTATAGATATACCACATTTTGTTTATCCACTCATTCATTGATGGACACTTAGGTTGTTCTACCTTTTGATTATTATGAACAGTGCTGCTATACATATGCATGTGCAAATTTTTGTGTGGACATATGTTTTTAATTATCTGGGAGTGAAGTTGCTGGATCATATAGCAACTCAATATTTAACTTTCCAAGACAGTGCCAATCTGTTTTCCAAATGGTTGCCCCATTTTACTATCTGATCAGTAATGTATAAGGGTTCCCATTTCTTCACATCATCACCAACATTTGTTATGAGCATCTGCTCTTTTGTCTCCCAAATCATCTTTTTTTTCTCTCTCTCTGATCCCTCACTTTTTGCTCTGGCTCATAAAATACCTCTAAATGTTGTTGAAATGTCAAGATTAATTTGAATCAAAGCTTGGGTACTTCCATGGGATAAGAGAACCCCCACAAGGTCCTGCTTTTGTATTTGCTCTTCCGACTCACACCCACCAAAAAACTCACTGCTCACTTTCCATATCAGGTGTCTTCATCAGATTCAAGCACTATCAGAGACTGTCTCTGAGAGAGACCCACCACCTGTCTTTTTGAAGTCAAGCTTACATTTTCTGCACAAAAGAAAATCCAGCTTTAAGCTTCTCTAGCTCTGGTTAGCTTCATTCAGGACTCTTTCGCCTCTGACTGTTTTACAAAAGACCTTGTCAAATACTGAGCTATTTCCAGTCTCTTTCTCCTAGCATCTTCTTCTGTCTCTTTTCCTGTGTTTTTAATCTGCAGATTTTCTACTTGCATTTGGTTGATTCTTCAAGCCTCGTGATTGCATCTTTACACCTAGTCACTTCCTCGGAGACTTTATTTTCTACCCTGGCACTTCCAAATAAGGTCTTTATGGCTCTAACTTATCTTCATACTGCTATTATTAGAACTTCTTTGATTTATTTAAAAATATCTTGAAACTGTTCCTCAGTGACTAGATACCATTTTATCTTGAAGACAAGAGGCTTCCCCAGAAGAAAATAACACCCTGCACTGCAGGCTTCCTGATCATTTTAAGAAAAACAATCCTAAGATCTTCAGACTGGGTGTTCAGGATGATGGAGACTGTACCCACGCCCAGTATAAAGGATGAAGGGGAAGGAAGGTTAACCAAAGCAGCCTTAACACCAGGGCCCAGTCTGTTAAGAAGAACATTTTTGGAAAGTTCCCCAATTCACATTGGAGCCACACGCAACCTGCTTTACAGGTGTTGAAACAATCTCAGAGGGGCTGACTGACAGGGTCTGTCTGACTCTAAAGGTCTTTCTGTTGCACCCTGCTGCTTCCCCAAGTGAGATAATGGGAAGCTGAGCTCTAAGCTGTGGGGTTTCCTCAATCATCCTAAAATACCAACCAAATATATGCATGTATGCATATATAATGGTATAGGATATATATTGCATGATGAAAAGATGACTTTAAAAAAAAAAAAAAAAAAGAGCTAAAGTCCCTGAATAAATCTTACCGCTCCCGGCAGCATCTGGATAGAGAATTCGAGTCTTCAACAGCCAGCAGGAGTGACACTGGCTGAGAGAGCACATCCCTTGGCCCCCAGGATCTCCCATCCAGTGGGAAGGTGAGGAGTCCTCAGCACAGCTAGAGCCAAGCTGTCTAACGTGTGGGGCTCTTGCTGGGGGTGTCTGGCACATTCTCTCTTTCTGCCTGTCTCACGTAACCTGAAGAGCTTCTCTGCCTTGCCCCGCCCCCACCCCATATTTAACTTTTCTCTCTCCATTCCTCTGAGTCCTGGCTCCTGATCTCATTTCTTGCGCATCTACAGGGCGGCTCCATCTCTCCTCCCCCTCCCCCGCCCCCGCAGCGTGTCCGTAGTAATAATTATAATAAAATAGCTCACCTGCTCTGAGAGGAAGACTTGTGCGTGCTTTACACAGATGAATTCACTTAACCTCTGAAACAACCCCATCGTATACGCATTCGTATCATCCTTGTGAAGCAGAACTGAGGTCCCCAGCGATTAGGCGTTGGCCAAGGGTCGCACATTTATCAGAGCTGGGGCAGGAACCCACACTATCTGGTTCCAGGGTCTGGTCCTTTAATCACTGTCTGCTGGGCTTCTTTTACTACCTTTGGATTTGATTGAATTCGTATGGATTACAAGAGTTTTAAAGCAAGCTTCACGTTTTCTCTGGATCCCATGATTTCTGCATCTTCATGGCCATGCTTATAACCATGTTGCTTTTAGTTTACATTTCATCTTCAGTGAAAAAACTAGTGTTTGTAAAGTGCTCAACACAGAGCTTGGCCCACAGTAAGTGCTCAATAAAAGGAGCTGCTATACACTATTATTAATAATTATTATCAATCCTCCTCCTCATCATCATTGTGAAAACAAGGCTCACACACTGCACGTATAAGAAAAGGTTTCAAAACCCGAATCCTGGACTATTAGCTACATATTCTACTATCTTTCAACTAAACTGTACGGTTCTTAATGGGTAAATTTAGCCAAGTAAAAAAAACATGGTCTTCTACTAGTGTGGGTAATACGTTCGTTTCAAGATGCCCTCAAATCCATGATCTGTCTGACCCGGTGCAGAGAGCAAGCCCTCTCTGCGTTACATCTGGGAAGGTGCCTCCCCTGCCGCTCTGCGGGGCCCTCTGGATCTTGTTCTCCTCTCGGGGTTGGAGGACCCCAATCCTGAGTAGCCGCGGCACGAAACCCGGTCCAGGGATCCAGCGAGGTCCCTGCGAGGCGCCTCGAAAGCGAGCCTGGAGCCCCGCAGTGGGGCGGGGGAGAATTCTGGGCCCGGGCTTGGGTCCTGGTCCTCCCGGCATCACCTAACATCACCCCCCCTCTCCTCAGGCCCCCCGTCGAAGGCATCCAGCCAGGCCCCTCGTCGCTGCCTCCTCCGCGCCCTCCTGTCCCTCCTTCTTTCCTCGCCTTCGCGCCGGACGAAGTGGCCAGCGATGTCCCGAAAGCGGGGCGTCGGTGCCTCTCCCTTGGCGCCGCTACTCGGCTCACGGGGACCCTGCAGCCCAGGGCCGCAGCCAGGGGCTCCCCACACCGCGCCTCCAAAGAGCCCGGCGTCGAAAGCCGCCCGTCCCGGTCAGCGCGGTCACGCGGGCAGGGAGACGGGTCCCAGCGCCTCCCCAGGCCCGGGGCGGCGGCCGCTCCCACACCTGCACCCGCGGGCACCTGGGCGGAACCCCAAGCCGCAGCGAGGGGACTTTGGCAGTCAGAGTACCTGGATACCGGTTTTCTCCGCATTCATTTCCCTTCGTTTTCCCGAGTTCCACCAGGGGGAATCGAGGCGCCGCCCTTTCAGCGGCGCAACTGGGTTAACTGGGGAGCTCCAGGGACCGGGGCGCTACTGGGACCTTGCCCCGGGAGGAGTGGGGCCCTGCGGTCAGCGCGGAGCGGTTACCAGGCAGGACCTCAAAGGGTGGGGAAGACCGTCCTCCTCCGACCCGGAGACCCCTCCCCTCCACAGGGACCCCCCCACCACCTCCAGCCCCGCCCCGCTCTCGCCAGTTCCCAGCCCCAGGCGGCGGTATGGTGGCCCCCAAAGCGCACCGACGGACACGTTAAAGTTCTGCCCACACCACACCCTAAGGGGGGGCTCTTCTGAGGGTCTGTCTGCCCTTGGGAAGACCCGAAGAAGATTTGATTGAAGCAGCAGAATATTCATAAGGACTACAGGTGTCTTAAAATAAACTGCACCTTTTCTCTGGATTCTAAGATCGCTGCATCTTCATGGCCATGTTTGTAACCCATGCTGCCTTTAGTTTCCATTTCATCTCAGCATTTGCTAAGGTCCTACTGGAACTTTCTAGTCTTGAGGCAGACTGCTTAGCAGGAGTTAGAGAATAGCAAGGTTAAGCAGTGCCCCTATGTGGCCAAAATGGTGGTAGGAAAACCGACGGAAAACACAAAGGCAAATCGCCGGGTATGAGGTTCGGCCTCGCTTTTACAAGTTTCTCCTGCAGCTTCCGCCCCGGAAAGTCTGGCTTTGATTTTCTTTTGGACGCGTCAATTTATACTCGCTTCTTAATCCGTATTCTCTCACTTCATGTTGGAGCCCCAGCTGCGCTCAGGTTTGAGTTTGTCCTAGCCATAGAATACCAGTTCCCTCAAGGAGAGAGGTGGAGTCAGGACCAACAGGACATCAGAGTTCAGGGCTTTCTGATGAATTCAAGGAGATTCTTATTTAATCCATTCTCCATAGGAAACATGGACTCCCGGGAGAGGTTGCTGTGGGCTGTCTGGGAAAGGAAGTTTGGCAGTGTATGTTGGCTGGTGGTGTTCTGCTCTGGGTATCTTAACATCAAGGGATAGGGAAGTTCTGTCCTCAGACCCAACTGAGTTCCCATCATGCCCCCACCGTGCCACCCATCAGTGAGTACAACCTGTAGAAATGGCCGGGCGCGGTGGCTCAAGCCTGTAATCCCAACACTTTGGGAGGCCGAGGCCGGCGGATCAAGAGATCGAGACCATCCTGGTCAACATGGTGAAACCCCGTCTCTACTATAAACACAAAAATTAGCTGGGCATGGTGGTGCCCGCCTGTAGTCTCAGCTACTCTGGAGGCTGAGGCAGGAGAATTACTTGAACCTGGGAGGCGGAGGTTGCGGTGAACCGAGGCTGCTCCATTGCACTCCAGCCTGAGCAACACGAGGGAAACTCAGTCTCAAAGAAAGAAAAGAAAGGAATGCCCTGGAGGCGGAAGTCCCCCTAAGTGCTAGGCTTTCAGCTTCTCTTCTCAGAACATCAGATTGACTTAGTTTTGGAATAACTTGGGATTGCAGAGACTGAGCATAATGCTTCTGGTGATACCGCAGGGTAACCTGAAATGGGCTGCCCTCCGGCAGAGTTATTGGGCAGAGTAAAGGTCAGGATGGAAGGCTGCCAGTTTAGCCGAGCCCAATTTATTTTTATTTATTTGTTTAGAGACAAAGTCTCACTCCGTCACCCAGGCTGTAGTGCAGTGGCATGAACTCAGCTCACTTCAACCTCGACCCACCAGGCTCAAGTATTCTCATGTCTCAGTCTCTCAAGTAGCTGGGACTACAGGCACACACCACCACATCTGGCTAGTTTTTGTATTTTTAGTAGAGACGGGGTTTCGCCATGTTGGACAGGCTGCTCTGGAACTCCTGGACTCAAGTGATCCACCAGCCTCAGCCTCCCAATGTGCTGGGCTTACAGGCCTGAGCTACTGCACCCAGCTAAGAAATTAAGTACATTTTTCTTCTATTTACATTTTGTAAGGGGCAGAGCCGGGATTAGGACCCAGATGTCTAGCTCTGGAGTCTAAAAGCTTTCCATGATACCAAGTTGCCTCACCTGAGCCCAATTTAAACTCAGGTGTTCCCAGGTACACTGGACTCCAACAGGAGTCATTGCTGTTTTCTTGCTGTTGGACTCCGTCTCAAAAAAAAAAAAAAAAAAAATCAAATGATGTAACAAACTATGTGTATCTATATATAGATTTTAGGTTGGTACAAAAGTAATTGTGGTTTTTGGATTGTTGGAATTTGCCATTTGATATTTGAATAAAAGATAAGGGAAGAAAAGATAAAGTTAAGAACATAATTTTTAAATTATTTACATTTAAGAATGTAAATAAATGTGATCATGTTATACATCATTTTAATGGGCATTTATTGCTTTATTATTATTATTTTTTTTGCTAATGACTTACTGCTGTTTATTTTACGTTTATTTTAGACTGTGAAAATGATGTTAGACAAAAAGCAAATCAAGTGATTTTCTTATTCGAGTTCCAAATGGGTTGTAAAGCAGGGGAGACAACTCGCAACATCAACAACGAATTTGGCCCAGGAACTGCTAACAAACATAAGTGCAGTGGTAGGTCAAGAAGTTTTGCGAAAGAGACGAGAGCCTTGAAGATGAGGAGCGTAGTGGCCAGCCATCGGAAGGTGACAACGACCAACTGAGAGCAATCACTGAGGACGATCCTCTTACGACTACACAAGAAGCTGCCGAAAAAGTCAGCATTGTCCGTTCTACTGTCATTCGGCATTCAAAGCAACTTGGAAGGATGAAAAAGCTCGGTAAGTGGGTGCCTCATGAGCTAAGCGAAAATTTTTAAAACAGTCATTGTTTTGAAGCGTCGTCTTCTCTGATTCTATGAAACAGCAACGAACCATTTCGCAATTGGATTGTGATATGTGATGAAAAGTGGATATTATATGACAACTGGCAATCACCAGCGCAGTGATTGGACCAAGAAGAAGCTCCAAGGCATTTCCCAAAGCCAAACTTGCACCAAAAAAAAAAAGCGTCCTGGTCACTGTGTGGTGGGCTGCTGCTGGTCTGACCCACTACAGCTTTCTGAATCCCAGCGAAATCATTACCTCTGAGAAGTACGCTCAGCAAATCGATGAGCTGCATGGAAAACTGCAACCCCTGTAGTCGGCATTGGTCAGCAGAAAGAGCCCAATTCCCAATTCCTCTCCACAACAACGCCTAACGGCATATCACACAACCAGCACTTCAGAAGTGGAATTGGGCTACAACATTTTGCCTTATCTGCCATATTCACCTGACCTCTCATCAATCGACTACCACTTCTCTAAGCATCTCAAGAACTATTTGCAGGGAAAACGCTTCCACAACCAGCAAGATGCAAAAAAAGCTTCCCAAGAGTTCAAATATTGAAGTGTGGGTTTTTACACTACAGGAATAAACAAACTTATTTCTCATTGGCAACGATATGTTGATTGTAATGGTTCCTATTTTGACGAATGAAGATGTGTTTGAGCCTAGTTATAATGATTTAAAATTCATGATCTGAAACTGCAATTACCTTTGCACCAATCATATATATATATATATATATAATATTTCTAATAAAACATTTTTCCTGCTCTTTCTCCAGTGCCTAGAAGAGTTCCTGGCACATAGTAGGTGCTCAGTAAAACTTGCTGAACTAATGAGTGGGCTCTATGAATGTTTTCAACGTTCTGAAAGCTAGCATTTTATAGATAAGGAAGCTGAAACATCAAAAAGTTAACTTCCCTAAGTCCTACAGCTAATTTCTTTATCTGTAAAATAGGCATATGAATATTGCCTTCTCATTATTACAGGGAGTAAATAAATTACCATATAACACCTTAGGGAGTGTGTCTGGCTCAGTATTCATGCTCACAATTAACTGTCCTAGGGCCAGGTGCAGTGGCTCATGCCTATAATTGCAGCACCTTGGGAGGCAGAGAGAGGCAGGTGGATCACCTGAGGTCTGGAGTTCAAGACCAGCCTGGCCAACATGGTGAAACCAAGTTTCTACTAAAGAAAAAAAAACAAAACAAAAAAAAAAACAAAAATTAGCTGAGTGTGGTGGTGGGTGCCTGTAATCACAGCTACTTGGGAGGCTGAGGCAGAAGAATCGCTTGAAACCGGGAGGCAGAGGTTTCAGTGAGCCAAGATTGTGCCATGGCACTCCAGCTTGGATGACTGGAGTGCAATGGCCTCGTCCTCCTAAAGTGCTGGGATTACAGGTCTGCACCACTGCACCCAGCTGGGCTGTCCCCTCTTGAAAGCCACCACGCCGCCATCCTTCCTAATCTCCCCGCAGCTGCCCTGGAGAGGGACCTGCAGGGTTCTGGGTGGCCTCC